>JAJVSH010000067.1:623122-635982 GCA_021460005.1 Tetramorium alpestre | reverse complement strand
CGTAATTACCTACGCGATTAGCAAAACTAGGATTAAATTTTTAATCTTGATTATCCTAAGATCAATATAATATTAATGCAATTATTTTTAATAAAACCGCAATTTTATAAAATATTTCCTCTCGCTTCGTTGATGACCGAGTAACGGTAGATTGACAATTTCAGTCAAGTGTTTTTCTCTTACGAGGATTAAATTGTTGATCGAAAATATGTAGATCGAAACAATAACAGAGATTATACTCGAAATAAAGTATTATTTTTAATTATTGTTACGCTTAAATGTGACTCTCGTTACGTCTAAACAACTTTTTGGTAGCGCAAAATTTTGCGCGAAGTCTGAACGAGAAGCAGTTTTGTGTGGCTCGAGATAATTCGATTATGTTTCAGAATTCGACATGTTTCTATGTACATCAAGTTTTCACCGCCATTTTATAAAAAAAAAAATAATAAAAATTTTGCTACGTTGTGCTAAGTTTATGCTATATTGTGCCGTAAAAATTAGTCACATATTTCACAAGACAAGCGTCAAATAAAAAAATAATTAATAGTAAGTTTGCTACATTGAGCCGTAAAAATTAATCACTTATCTCAAAAGACAAAGCGTGAAATAAAAAAATAATTTTTTTACATTTTTAAAATGGCGGTGCTACTTCATGTAGATACATCAATGCAACAAGTAACTCACTAGCCGTCGCTGTTGCCTTACTTCCCCGCCGCTTTCGGCTATCCTTTTCCATCATTCTGTAATTCCTCGTATCCTCACTTCACGCAATTACACTATCACTATCACTTGAATGACCTTATTATATATCTTGCACTATCACTATCACTATCACTCAAGCGGTACACGCCGTAAATAAGTGACGAAACGAATTCGATTGGATTATCGCGACGATTTTCAAAATTTCGAAGACGATCGCGCGGATTAGCAAACGCGCCGGACGATCGCCTGTTGTTTAATTCGACGATGATTCTAATGCTTGACACTTGTTTGTTCGCAATATTCAACACTTTCAACAGGTTAAAAGACGAGAGTTCATGGAGGGTAGGTAATCCATCTTATATCTCCGTAATGGAATCCAGAAAAAGTACACTTTTCGAAAAAACTAACCGAAATGTGAATAAACGCGAACAAGGCTCGAGTTACTTTTGAAATCTCAAAATCAATTTTTATATCGAAAACAAAGATTTATGTGCTTTTAAGCAATCATTAAGCAAACGAAGTGCGAATTGAATCGCGACGCGCTTGGAGATATTGAATGTTTCGCGCTTTGTATGTTTCTCACAATCATTTTTCAAAAATATTATATCACTATCACGGTATAAAGTAATAGAAGGACCGAGGCGATCGCCCGTTACCCGATTCGACACTTCCAACTTTCCGAATTCGTGTACGATGTTCACTTTCCACGAACGAAGAGTCGCGCGGTCGCGGAGCATTAACGATACGTCCTCGCGCTCCGATCTCCGCGACGGAACTGAAGTGTTTTCCGAAGTTTTGGAAATAATTGGAAGGAGAAAAATTATGGGAAGGGGAAGGACACCTCGGATACATTTCGAGAAAAAAGTAGCCGCGACGTCGCTGAACACGTGCGTCGACTTCGCGAACTTCTTTCTGGGAAACCAAAAAACGAGGCACCTCGAGCGAGCGACGAAAAACTCTGCAAAAAAGCGAGCGCGCTAGGCCGAACGCGACGTTCTTCGCGGAACTGAATGTAAACAAACGCCGGATCGCGGAGCAGAAATTTGATCCTTGTTTCCACGAAGTAGAGCTGAAAGACTTACCAAATATGGTAAATAATAGAAAAGATCGCTGGCCGTCTCGGGACGAGCGCGCCTCCGAAAAAAAAGTAGCCATGAAGTAGATTAAAGGTTTGTTCAAGTCGCATACCCCAACATGCTCCAATTTGCTCCAACGTGCTCCAAAGAGCTGTATTATCCAATAGGCGCTGTGTTGGAGCGCGTTGAGGCAAACAGGAGCATGTTGGAGTATACGACGCGAACAAACCTGAAGTGAGCGAGACTCCCTATAAGAAAAATAAAAAACCTATCGTTTCCGCGAACGCCAATAAATCAAACGCGACGTGCCTAATGCGACGCATTTCGAGGAATTGGGGGTGTAGAAAAAGACGCGAAATCGCACTGGGATGAGTACAGCTCTTCCCACAACCGTCTAAATAAGTCCGCGTGTCCCCGATGCTAGAAATCGGGCTGAGATTTCGAAACGAGCCAATCACCTTGCAATTTTTACGAAAAGTCGCCGTTTTACTGGCTCGAATCGAAATCTCGAACCGAACCCGTAAAAATGCAAGGTGATTGACACGGACCGAATTCTATCATCGTGGACACGCGAACTAAAATAGGAGTCTTGCTTCTAAAATCATAATTAATCTTTATAACAGGGAAACAAAGTATATAAACTGTTTTGGACACACGACGAATGGAATTAATTAAAAATACACAAACGCGTTGCATTTAAAAATATCGAATCCACGTATTTCTTGCGTGATATTTCTCGTGTCTATTTTTCAAAAATCGCACAAAATAATAGACGCGTCAAGGCGATCGCTCGTTGTTCGTTGGATGTAACTGAGAGAGATAGTGATTTGGAAGGAATGGAGATGAGAGGAACGCTTCGCCGATTATATTGATGTCCGAGCGCGTAGTTTGGAAAATAAAGGACTATTCGTGGTGTAAATTATACAAGCAAAACTCGAGTAACATTGTTGATGTTATTACGGCGAGACAGGGATAATATAATTTTATTAAATAAAAATTGTACTGTGTTGTGCTAAATTTGTGTTACATTGTGCCGTAAAAATTAATCGCAGATTTCAAATTCCGACAATTCCGGATAGATAATTCGTACGCGTAACTCGTATCCGCGTAATTCGACTTTGTAATAATCGGATACGGACAGAAATGCATACCCGAGCTGTGCTAGCCTAGCACAAGTCAGCACAACTAGAGATTTTTGCAGCTCAATGATATTAAAGGCACTTTATTCTCTCACGTGTTCGGATTTTTGTTTTACATTTCTTTTTAAAACGAGAAGAAATGTGATTGGAATTTTTACTGCATAATATGCGATAGTTAACGTTGTATCAAACACAATTTTTATTTTGTCGCTAAATGGCGGTGCTGGCAAAAAAATAATTTTTTTTATTTGATACTTTGCCTTTTGAGATATGTCATGAATTTTTGCAGCACAATGTAGCACAACTTAGTACAATACAGCACAATTTTTATTATTTTTTAAAAATAAAATAGCGATGCTAACTTCATGTACATCACGTTTCTTCGGTAACAACGTCGACGGTAATGACGCAGCGCGAAGTGCGACTATGTGGCGAGAAAATCGCGGCACGACATGAGTGTCATAACACTCCTGAGAGAGGATTAAACTCAAAGCGTCGGTAAATCGAGTCCCCGCGACGGTAACGGTAACGATGACACTGCGCCGAGTTCGAATTACGTCGAGCGGCGGGCGGAAAGCATGCCGTGTCACGAAACAACTATTAATGACCGCTGGATCAATACTAACTAGCTATTTATCGCTACTATTTACCGCACGGTGAGCTCTCTCGACAAATCGGCGAAATTCCGATACGAGTTGTCACTGTCGGTCACGACATCAAATGACACCTGTATGTTGCAGTTCGATCGACGCGATGCGGATGTGATATTAAATGCGACCGTCGACACAGTTATCCATAATGGACCATCGGGGATAGTTTGTGTTTTCGAAGATTAAGGACAGATAATGTGTATCAGAATTATCTATGTAGCAAATTTGCAAATGTAAAATCGATAATGTAACTCTCAATAACAAACGGAAATTAAACTATGAAGAATGATACTATGTATTTCTAGTTTTAAACATCCCTATTTAGAATATGTGTTTATTGCTAAATGTGCGCATTTATCAACAAAAATGTATTCTGAGTGCAAGTTAAAATATAAATCTCTTGATAAAAAAGTTTTCATTCATAAAAAATGGCTATTATCCTAAAATTAAAAAAAATTATATGTTTTTATATGAGTGTATATGTTTATCCAGTTGCAATATACGCGACGACCGAAATGTAATCCAGATGTGGAGACAGAGCGAAAGAGAGACAGAGAGAGAGAGAGAGAGAGAGAGAGAGAGAAAAAGAGATTGCGAGAAGAGACGCGCGGACGAGGGCAAACGAGTTTGTTTTCTACAATTTTCCCACAACGAACACGGTGATGCGCGAAGCGCGGGGTGTAACGGCATGCGCAGAAAAATAGGTACATACACGGAATAGCAGAGGACACCATATAAACACCTGTAGTACAGTTCCGCGAGCCGGCGAGGCAGAATCCCGGTCAGCTTCCCCCCGGACACGGTCGCAGTCCACTTGGCCTTATACGATGATCGTTCCCCATCGAGCACGCCGCCACACTGAGTTGACCACTGCATTTGATGCAAAGAAAGTAAGGACGCGGAGATCTGCCGATTTAAGAGCGACTGCCACCGTCCGTCTGTCTGTCTTCGCCAGGCCGTGCCTGCTTGATGTCTCTTCTGCGCTCGAATCACGACGTGTAAGACAGGTCCGGGAGAATCGAGTCGACTCGGCTTTATCGTGCCTCGAGATTCTTAAGCGAGGTCTCGACGTTAATGTAATACTTTTTTTCGTCGGTTTTAAATGTTTAAATAACTTTGTGAACTTTTTAAAGAAAAAATTCCGTTGTCAATCTCTAAAAGTTGATCTGCAGACCCCTTTAATTTTTTTATTATTCGCAATTCAGAGATTTTGGTGAATCAAATAAAAAAGCATTTGTATATATAAATAAATAAAAATTTGAAAAACATGAAAGATTGTACCTATTTTATGAAATTACTTGAATATGTTCGTAAAAACGTTTGTTACGCCTGCAATTTCTGAGAATCCATTTTGCAATTGTTTGCAAATTCTGATATTCACAATTTCTGAGAAGCTATTTTTAAGAATGAATGACTAATACAGTTTTACCTATTTCTTCTTATTGCCACGTATACATGTTTAATTTTGATTATGAACTCCCATTATAGGAAATTACAAGAATAATGATTTCTCTAATTTGATGTAAGCGTTTCCTTTTCCGCAAAAAAAAGAAGCTAAACTACGAAGCAATTCCATTTTCTCATAGACAATCAACTGTCTTGGTGATCTCGATCCCAACGGAAATCCGCAATTCATTGTTATTACTGACCTATAATAGAGGATGGAGGGAGGGAGGGAGGGAGGGGATATCGACCCCCGTATCGCCCGTTCGTTCGCTACGTGCATCTTCCGGGCGCGGCAAAGCTTCGGAGTGCATTTGCGTGATCATTACTACTAGCAATACGGCGAGAGCGATTATGCGGGTTATCGTCTGGTTAACCAAATGTCCAGGACAGAACGACAGCGGCACACTATTATTTGATCAGCGCACGCGCATTATCGCGGACTCCACGAAACAATCTCGCATGCGACGGACTCTCCATCCGATACCACAACCGTCGAATTGTGCGAAACGCACGGCGGACAACTCGTCAAACGAACAATCCGACGGCACAGCGGGCACGAAGATCGGGAAGGGAGAGAGGGACGCGGCGCGAAATTCCCATCGCCATTATTATATTGCGACGCGAGCCTCGCTCGTTAACGGCCGTCGAGCTGCCGCTTCGTGTCGAAGCGCAGATCGCGCGAAACGAGTTTCTAATGATCGTTCTTTTTCCTTTTCTCCTTCCCCCTCCCGCCCTTTTTTTCGAGACGGCGGAATTTATCGCGCTACACTTTACGCGCGCGTCTCTCGCGCGCTCGACACGTCGCTCGCGCGTTCGTCGTTAATAATGAATGGACTTTTTATTGTCGCCGCCGCACATGTCCGACACTTTCTACGATTTCACTGTGTGTCCCGGCTGTGCGCGCGTCAGGCCAGGTTATCCTTTTTGCAACGGAAAAAAGAACGCTTTGTGGTCTGTTCTTTCTGCGATAATGGTCCGCGTCGGTGAACAATCGATCGGTATGCGTCGCGAATTTGACTACGTCGTATTAAAAGATTCGACTTTTTGCGAGTTTGCTTGCTACGAACAAAGTTACCGCTCCTCTTCCAACAAAGAATGTCAATTTTATAATTATCAATTTTGGACATTACTAAAAATCGATACATTTCAATTTCTCTAATGTGCATAATTTTAAAAATAATAGTAAATAATGATGTAATTTTTTAAAAATAAATTAAAAGATGAATATATCAAGTATATTATTATAAAATCATATCGCGCTTTTAGAGGAAGTAGAATTCATTTTTAATGCGGAGGAAAATGGCAATTCATCCTTGCCTCGTTTCTTGATTCTTCAGCGACTGTTTGAACTCCCTCGAGAGACAGTTTTGAATTGCGTTCCATAATTCAAAATCAAGTAGACCTTCCGGTGTCCCGGAGAAATTAATTGGGATCATGAGAACGTCTCTCTCAACGAGGGGATCTCTCGTCCGCGCGTTTCGTGAAGTCGCTCAACAATATATTTAAAGAGTTAAGCGGTTCAGAGCCCGGCGAAGTTTCGGGATAGCGGAAGGGCGGGAAAGGCCCGAGAAACGTCGGGATCATCCATCGTCTTGGCAAAAACTAAACCACCGCCAAAAATAACTTAAGCGTTTGTGCCGCGTTGTTGGTCGACCCTCCGTGTTCGCCGCGAGACGGACATGACGCTTCGCTTCCGAAAACCGGACAAGAACGAACGCGAGCTGCCCGACGCAGAAACCGTCGCGATTTGTTCGCCGTCGAGCGGTTGCGGGACCGTGCGGCCGGTGGCCGCAGATCGATGCAGCTTCGAAGAAAGCACGCTTCGTCCTCCTCCGTTCCTCCCTCCCTCCCTCCCTCCCTCCCTCCCTCCCTCTCTCCTTCTCTCTTTCTCTCTTCCCTTTCTCTCGCAGTGAGTGCACCAATAGGTAGTACTGCCAAAATGCAAATAGCTGTATAAACGCGACGACCAGAAATACGAACAATCACGGTCGACGTGCGACATAAATATGCATGATATCGGTATGACAGCGATTTCAAAATGTTGGAGGGATGCGTCGGAGGCCGAACGTAGCGGAATTCGCATCAGCAAACGTCTGTCAGAATGCGCGATACATCGCTCGCTGCTGTTAAGATATTGCGAGAGTACACAATGGACAACCATGGTACGCGTGTATGTACATATTGATGATATCAGGTAGACAAATATGCTGATTGATAGCAAAGAACATTGGGCGATGATATCTAACTTTTGTCATATTAAAAAAATGGAGATTTACTCGTTGACTTTTTCTCTCGAAAAATTATCAGGATATTAATACGTGACCTTAATTTTTCAATGACCTCTTCAAAAATAATCGTCAGAAATATCTTCGACATTTAAGATATAAATGTGTGATACGTTAGAGAGACATGATTGAATGTAAATCGAGAACGTCATCCTGTATATTGTGCCTTCCACACGTATCAAATATCCGCAAAGTGAATAACAGCGATATCTCTCCTGCGGTATGCAATATAGTTATTGTTGTGACTATCTCGCGCTTCGGGATACTGCGATGCCCGGAGCCACCAAGTACCATTCTTTTTGCAGCAACGAAAAGAGAGAAATAAATCACGCATTGGTAACCACAATCGTATAGCTAGATTTTTCTAAGAGAGACACTTGAAAATTTTTAGTAATAAATTGTACTTATTTTTTAGTGACAAATTTTTTCCTAGCTACGTAAGAAATATATTTAATCTTTTTGTAAACACACATCATAAGAAAATAAACATATAAAACAATTTGATCTAATATACAATATAATTTGAGATATCAGTTCTTAATATCTGCATTTTATATACTTTCGTCCTTTCCTCTTTTTCATTCCAATGCGCGAAAATGTCTTCATACGAAAGAATTCATTCGAGAACTTATTGCTAACCTGTTGAAATTTGTTGTTACTGCCTCGTAATATTTTAATTTAACGGAGGGAAGCAATTAGAACCGCGTCTTCGGAAGTCATGGTATCGAGATTATCGCAGATATGAGAGTGACGTTGACCAAGAGAAATTCGCTGCGCTTTAGCGTCAGCCGGGCGGCTCCGTCGCCTTTTTGGCCGCGAATTGGGGGAATTAAGGCATTGGGAAAAGGCGGAGTGAAAGAGGTCTGCAGCGAGGCACTTGGGGGCAATAACTCGCAGCGTGTTGTGACTACGCGACGACGGCCAGACCGCTGGTCGCTGTTTCGTTCCTCGATGATCCCATCCGTTCGTCCATCCGTCCTCCCTCCTCGCTATCTCACGCCATCACTCCGGTCTCCTTTTTTCGGCTCGACTGCGCGGCCGCAGCTCCGATTTCCCAGTAGAAAGTTACGCGAAAATAAACGACGTTAAGAGTAGGATCGATCAAGATAAATGGATTGGCTTAAGAACTACCCTTTCTTCTCTCCCCGATTGCATCAACGTCTCGAGTTAATTTTACTTAATTAATTTCTGATTGTGAGCGTGTCGAAATATCACGAATATAATTAATATGCATGCGATGAATTACATAGCGTTGTATAAATTATGCGAAACTTTTAGTTTTTGAAAACAAAAATTCTTTCCACAAATCAAAATGTCAAAAAAAAATCTGCGATTTTCAGAACCAATAAATATTTCGTATATTCATTGATTTCGCTATTTTTGAAATTTTATTTTGAATGAATGCGGTGACTTTCAATAGAAAACTCGCAAACTTCGAGAATAGTGAAAAATTAAAATGTCCTACAGTGATATTTCCCTGTAGCATTGCCACGTTTTCCGAGCTGTCCGATCAAATATTTTTAGGAAAGGCGTTATTTTTTTGTAGGTCGCGATGATGCAATTCCATCAGGCCGACGACTAACGCCAGACTAAACGCGCTATTTTAATAATGGCCTGATTCCTCGTATTATTTCACACTGTGGAGCGCGCAAAAATCCTCCACGTATTATTACCCGCGATATCTACCTATTATGAGTATAATTTTTGTTAATTTGCACTTTTCCCCCAAAAAAATAAAAGAATATGGCTCTATCGGATACAAGAATAATTATAAAAATGAAATTTTCCATTTTACAATTTTGTACAATTCAAAGAATATATTTCAAATATGATTTCTCACTCGGAGAATTACTTTCCAAATGTCACCGTGTAAAAATAAAAAAAATTATATTTTTATCAAACAAAAAATGATATATTATAAAAAATACTATAAAAATATTATAAAAAAATATTATAAAAAATACTTTTCTAAAAATTATTATATTAATATTCGATGTAAAACAATTAACTCTTGAAAGAGTATAATATTAAATACTATTGTATAATTGGTATTATTGAAATAAAATTGTATGATAATAAATGATACAATACATAATCGAAAATTTAAGTAAACTGTACATTAAAGACGAATCTTGATATTTCTATCTCAATCGAAGGCATATAAAAATGCAAGTTAAAGGAATTGCTATCTAAAGAAGAAGACACTTTATTGAAGGAATTTTATTCGGATGGAGTCTATTCCTTGTATTACATTACGTTACGATAAGCCCGGACTTCTTCGGCGTGCTACACGAAACGGCAAAACGGTCGAAAGCGGATATCGCGGAAATGTTCGAAGGCCGGGTGGGTCGCTCGAAAGTGGCGCAATTACCATATAGAGTACGTGCTTACTAGCGTCGGTAATGGCCGCACCGAATATTTCCGCGGGTCCGTTGTATCACCTCTCGGCAATGAGCGGTAACGCGTGCGGCGAATCCGGAGCGTGTCGTGTCTGGCGCGGACGGCTGCCAGGATGATCGTGACCAGCATCGAGAAAACGAAGGAAACGCCTGAAGGAAGAAAGCAAGAGCGTGTGGAAGAGGGAAGATTGAAGAGGGAGGGGACAGATGTTAGCCCTCCGGAAAAATCGCAGCGGGAGATTAGTCGACCGGATTACAAGGTCGCCTTTTTTTTTTTCGAAACCAAAAGAGGAGAGTTCGGAACAGACTTTCCCGTGAAGGAGGGTGTTGTCCCGATAGTTTCTGTTGCTGAGGGGAGGGATGTTTTCAAGGACCGCAAAATCTCCGCAAATACGGTAGCGAATAGCAGTCAAAGCGCCGCTAACGAGTAATTAACAAGCCAAACATGTGATACCCCGTTAATTACTCGATTCGATGACCACTCGATCGGATTTAAAGCTAAGCCACTCGAATCTCTATCCTTGTAGCTGAAGTATTCGTGAGAACATTACCATGTTTGGTGTTCATTATGAATTACGAGAGCATACATTATGAGCTACAGATATTTCTACCAAGAGTAAATTCGTTATTACTTATAATGGAAATATATGCAAGCATTGAGGTAATATAGTCTTCTTGATTATCCAAATTTCTGAAGTACCAACAATTATATATGTATGATCGTTATAGCATTCTCGTAATGTTATTTATGCGAAAGAGAAGAAACAAGTTTCATTGTTTATTTTTATCATATACAGCTATTAATAAAAATTCTAATTTTCTAATTTTTGAATATATAAACTATTAAAATCAAATGATAAAAAATGCAGTTTGACAACGGCTTTTGAAAAATGCTACACAAACTTAAAATTTTTCATTTTATATACGTGCATATGCGAGCATTAACGTGAACATAAAAAAAGTATTAGAAATTTCTTTATTCGTGTTAATAAATTATTTTGAATACGTATTTGTAATAATATATTTCGGAATAAATAAAAGCTTTCAGGCAACATTATGAGAATATATTCAAAGTCAATTGATTTAGCTCACAGTTTTCTTCAGATTAAAATTATTGATACGCTGAGAGAAGAAGAGAGATGGTGCTGCGAGAAGCCGTGACAATTTAATTCGCATCGCAGCCGAGATTTCCTGCTTCCTCGTTTTTTTCCACGCATTACGTGACCTCTTTCGGGGATCTGAGTGTATTCTGGAGCGTTCGGAAATAATACTTCGTGAGTGGGATATTTATAACTGCGACAAAACGCGCCGGTCGGGCCGTCTGATCTAACAAGTTCTACTAGGCGCGCTGCTGGCTGCGCCAGACTTGCGAGCTCACCGCCGACAGTATATTTTTTTACGTTGCAAACGTTTCGATCGGCCTTGACTATTCGCGAAATATCCGTCCGTCATTCCGCGAAACGCTGATCGATTCGCGTTGCACACGGGATTGCGGGAACATCGACGCGACAGGAGTCGTAACTAATTCATGGTAGCCGAATATTTCGCCGAAATATTCGTAACGCTCGTTAAATATCGGCAGATGCGTAATTCGCGCGTTGAGCACGGCACCGCCGCGCCGCGCCGGCCNGTGCGTTGCACCGTCACAATGTAACATGCAGCGTGCGAAACAACGATGAAAGACTATGACAACGTTCGTGAAATGCAAACACGGGAATAAGCTTCCCGGAAAGTTACAATATACATCCGTTTCGATCCATCGGTGCGATAGTCACGTTCGTGGCTCTTTCGCTGAAGGGAGGAACGTTCACCGTCGCGTAAACCGGCTTCGAAAATTGAAAAGCAACGCAGTAAAACGAGCAGCCGATGCAAAAGGGGAAGAGTTAAAAGGCACGAAAACGAGCGGAAGAAAGAGTGAGGGAGGGAACAGCATCACGGATGCGAGACTGGCGAAATTATCGTTTATTCTAACAATCGTTGACATAACACGATATCGCGTGCTGCTGTAAACAGCGCTGATATTGAATTTAGATATTTATATATTGTGCCCGAGATATTTCGTTTCAAACCGTATTTCAAATATCTAGAATATCTAAAATAGCATAACGAATATTAATATCACATAAAATGTGTAAAATATTTAAAGTAAAGGAATAAAATATAATTTTATAAAACAGATACATATATTAAGTAAAATCAAAATATATGAAGTAATATATCTTAATTTTAATTTATATACATGTATATATATGAAAAGCTCATATTTAGAAAAGGGCATATATAAATATAATAAACGTTACGAATACACTGGCAATTACGATTGTCAGGCGTAAATCATTCGCAAATGCCTATAATTTGTGCACTTCAATTAATGTCCGCTTGCGTTACAGTACTCGTGCTATTACATTACGATTACAATACGATACGCAATGGTCCATCAATACGCGCCAATCACTATAATTACAATGCAGGAGGCGGAAAGGGAATTACACACGATCATCCAGTGAAATCCGTACACACGATGATCCAATGAAATCCGTACAACTAGTTCCATGAAAAGTTACAACGCGCCGGCTGTATTTCCCAGCACGCATTTTCGACCACAAAAAACGTTCCTATTCGTAAAAACTAGAGCAAAGTTTCGAAATTCGGAGACAATGCCGTAAAATCAAAAACTTTTAATTAAATGTATCTTTACTAAGCACGAGAAAAGAAAAGCACCTATCCTTCCTATCACGTTACTATGATATTGGTATGTTCAATGAAAATTAGGAATCGCTCAAACGGTAGGGAAAATACATGTTATTGACAGGTTACCCTTTTTGGTCGTTTGCGGTAAGGGTAGAATGAAACAGAGGGATGGATTAGAGAATGAAAGGGGAGGGGGTAAAAATGTTATGAGAGCGAAAGGAAGAAGAGAGAATAACGAGAAAGCAGGAAAGGGAAGAGAAAGGGAGAGAGGGAGAGGGAGAGGGGGAGAAAGAGAAAAGGATAGAAGAGTTAGGATTTTTTCTTGATTTTTTAATGAGCTATTGGAGCTCTTTGATAGATAACAAGACGAACAAAAAAAGACAAAAAGAGAAAGAAGAGGGAGTGAGAGTGAATGAGTGAGTGTGTGTGTGTGTGTGTGTGTGTGTGTGTGTGTGTGTGTGTGTGTGTGTGT
>JAJVSH010000067.1:602701-623022 GCA_021460005.1 Tetramorium alpestre | reverse complement strand
TGTGTGTGTGTGTGTGTGTGTGTGTGTGTGTGTGTGTGTGTGAGAGAGAGAGAGAGAGAGAGAGGGGGGAAAGAAAAAGGAGAGAGGAAAATGGAGAATAGGCGTTTTGATGAAGAATCGCATTGGACGTTCAGATTTTTTGCTTTAACACAGTTTTCCTCCGCCTCCTAAATAGGGTAAATTCGATACATATCTCTTCGTTGGATAATTAATGAGCCGTCATGGTTGACAATATGATTGTGTAACATGATTTGCAATATTTTAATTTTTTTATTGATCCTGTTATAAAGAATTTTATCAATTGATAATAGTCTATTAATAGGCGCAGCTGATTTGTAATCACTATAATTATTCTCTTGTAAAAAGAGATACAATTATTTTCAAAATTATATTATCTATTTTGTTTTAATGTAAAGTATCTAAATCTATTAAACATTTACATATTATTCAGTAATATTTTCACTCGTATTAAAATATCTACTTTCAGTTTTTTATTAATTTCACGGAATAATAATTTCTTTATTTTTATTATTATTTTGATTCGTAAATGCTAAAAGATTTTTATCTTTTGAAAGAGTGTAGTTTCAAAACAATATTTTGTCCAATCGCCCGTAACCGCAAGAGAAGAATAATTTGTCACAGCGACCATTCGCGCGTGTCCGATCGAGCTCGTCCTCAAGTTCGGAGCCTTGAATTTGGCGAGAACGAGACGTGCTTTCGGAGTCGTGCCAGCGCTGATTCATTGTGGAAGATTAACAACTGATGCCGCGGTGGCAGACGCGACAGAAATGGCGTGCTCTCTGTTACCGGGAGATCGGGTTATTGCGCGATTATGACGGCGACGACGCCGACGATGAATTTCGAACAATTTTATCCCGACGATCAACCATGAGACGACGTTGCACGTCTTTAATGTTATAATTAGCGTGGATGATAGCAGCTCTTGTGCCGGGGGCGAAAAATTGCCGAAGATTGCCGATAACGTCTTGAATGAGAACTAATGCACGTACGGTGCAGTAAGAGGTAATCCACTTGTGGTTAAGTGTGTTACTGCACCGACCCTACTTCATCTCTACTTTACGTTTGCTCGGCGCGCGTTGTAACGCTCTCGCTCTAATTCGGGATACGCCATCGGTGTTTTTTTTCGGTGAAGCAGTAAAAGCGAAACGAGCAAAAGAGAACGCGGATGCTGTACATTATAACAGAATGACGCAAAGCAAATTTTGAAACAATAATGTTAATGATATATTGACTTTTGTATAAAGTACAAAGAGATATGAGATACATTTTTTACACTTTTTACAAGGCACTATCGTCGCAGTAAAAAGCGACAGTGATAAATACGTCCTAATCGATAAGAGTTGTGAAGAAAATAGTTTCCTACTATATTCCTTCTTTTTTACCAAAGCAAACCTTTGAGCTTTGAGTTGATTGATATAGATATCTCCGTTTATAGTTTTACGACGTTTTCTCTACCGATGGGTAAAAGCAAGATTCTCTACTTCGCTCGCTCTACTTTGCATTTCGCGTGACTCACAGGGTTCAACTAGCGATCTCATAATTCAATCTACGATGACGCCGTTACGTTGGCCAATTATCATATCGCGTTCTGGCTCATTGATCGTCGTACGATGAACCTGTTAATCCTGACGATTTCGAGGACGAAGAGAAAGGAAGAAAGGAAGGAAGGAATGGGCAGCGAGCGCGAGTTTTTCGGTGATTGCCGTCGACTTGCGGATAGCATTCAATCCTGACACAGGATGGCGACCATAAATCGCCGCGGGGGATAATATTAAAATTTCTTTTCCTTTGGAAAGTGATATACGTGGGTGCTTATCGCCTCGCGAGACGCGAGGGATATCCATTGGAGACATTAATCACGCGCATGTTCCTTCTGTTAACAAGAAAAATAAATAAAATCGCGTCTTCCGAGAACGACAAAAAATATTCCCTTCTTCTTTCGCGTTCTTACCCCCTTTTCCCTCCCTCTCTTTTTCTCTCTTTGACTTTATCTCTTCTTCACACGACTCCCGTAATTTCTTAATGATAGATCGCGAGAAATCATGTAAAAGACTTTCTTCCTAATCTTTTAATCTACATTTAATCTACTTTATGTGATATATTTCTAATTACCGTACTATATCTAAACCGATATCGAATTTATAGTTTACTGTTATCTAAACTAACTGACTAATTAATTACCTAAAGACAAATGTTTATTTTATAATTATTATCATATGCAATTTGTCATATTGCAGTATTGGTCGCGTTCTCACGCGATCGCTGATGATCAATAAAACGTGAAGCGATGAGATAACAGAAATATAATATAGAGCACTCCAGCGTGGGATACCTACTAGCTACAGTACCGAAGCGCGAATTTGTCGATGTTATCATCCCGATTTCAATTCGCGAGTAGATCGTGGAATCTGTCTGTGTCGGCTCTCGAAAGTATCACGCCACAGCGGAATGAAATTGTTAGAATTGTCTGCGAGGCAAAATAAAGGGCGTGCGCTGCACGATCGTGTCGTGCGGGACTTCTCGCACTTCATTACGGTCCGCCGAAGAGAAAGAGAGAGAAAGAGATTTCTACGGACAGGCGGGCGGGTCGCAAGTACAGAGATCATGGTTTCGCTGTGCAATCGTGCCGCCACTACCGCCGCCGTTCACTGTGATCGCACGGTCGGTCAGATCGCTAAAAATAATCACGCTCTCCGAGAACGGTCGGACACGTTAGGAGATCGGCGGCTGCTGGCCGCCCAGCAGTCTACACGATCGCCGAGGCATACCGGGCCAATACACCGGGCAATTAATCTGCCTTGCGCGCGGCTCACGAGCCTGATTTAATCCGCCGATCGCGATTTCGGAACCGAACGCTCGTTTCGCCGTTCGTGTGCCACAGCATTCTCTCTCTCTCTCTCTCTCTCTCTCTCTCTCTCTCTCTCTCTCTCTTCTTATTTTTTTTCTTTTTTTCTTACTCTTTTCTTCTCTCTTATTTTTTTTCGTTTTCTCCCTTTCACGCATGCTGGAATTAAATTAATGCCGATTACTTATTATTCCTCTGGGATTCAACTATTAACATTAATGATACGGAAATTGAAGATGCAGATTTAAACGACTGGCAACGATTTACAATCGTTATTTTTTAAATATCACTGATGAAAATAAATAAGTTTCACAATGTTGTGTAAACTGATATAAATTGCTTGACGTGTTTATTAAGTCTTGTCTTATCTCGTGGTTAATAGATTAATTTACTTTTTCTGTGTGTTGGTTCTCGGATTGATATTTTTTTTATTTTATGTTATAAAATTATTATATTGATATTATATTGTAAAAATCAAATTGACTACCAACATATTCTAAAAATTTTTGAAATGCAATGAGATTACACGAGAACATGTGCATGAAATTTGTCTTAGAGAGTGAATTGATTTTCGTATTCCAATGCAAGTAAGCACTTTTAACTGAAAGCTCTGAAAAAGCAAATATTGAAATTTCCATTAAATTTTTATTAAAGTCGATTTGAAATTTACACATGCATACAAAAACTTTTATCATCCATTCTTTTTCCTATTTTCCTTATAAAATATTTTTGTAATTATCATTATCACAAAAGTTCTGCAGACGTGTGCTAAGGAAATATTAACTCAAAATTTATTCAAAGAATTCGCCTAAATTATTATTCAATACTTTCAAATTATGAATGAATTAATATGCCGAAAGCATGTGCAACAGTTATGTGAAATTGATTCATATAATATTATATTGGTATCATATAACGCATTAATTTAATATAAATCCTCGTCAGATCGTGCGATAGAGCGTCTCCGATTGCACAGATATGTAAATCCATAAATCAAGCAGATCTCAAAATCGATTTCCGCGTAATAACATTTTAGCAAAAGATCACGATTTAAATCATCGATCAATTAATTTCATAATTGATACAGGAGATAATGATAACGGTAACAATAATAACTGCGACGAAATGACTATAATTGACAATGTGCATATCGTATTGTTGATAACGATCCAACTACCAAATGATTTCAAACAGCATTATCCACTTAAATTATAAATTTGATAACTGATACGAAACGTGATCAGATCTATTTTTCATTCACACATGTTCGCCTCCGAAAATACATGGCTACCTTAGTAAAAACTGATTTATTTTTGTACATCTATTGAAAACCTTTTCGTATCTGTCGGCATAAATGTTTTTTTGAAATGTTCTATATCTCATAATTTATCCTCTTAATATAGTAGACTATATTTCTAGTATGTTATCTCGTACATGTATCTAGATTTCTAGTACGGTCTTAATATCTCAATGGTCTCAATTTTTTTACTTTTATTTAATGTATATTTAATTTTGTCTTATTCTTCTTAAAATGTCTTAAAATGTCTTAAAATGTCTTATTCTTCTTAAAATAAATTTTTTATCACAATCGCTTTTTTTTCTACTAAATACTAAATTGCTTTTATTTAATGTATATTTCTTTTATAAGACATTTTTTGTATAGAAATATACATAAATCTTAAAAGGAAGAAAAAAAATACTTGTATATAAATATACATAAATCTTAAAAGGAAGAAAAAAAATACTGTGAAATATATTAATGCTTTATATTAACTTAATAATTTATATTCATTAATAATAAAACATATATATTTTTCTTCTAATAATAAAATTCCTGCACTTTATTATACCTAATAATTTCATTTAATATCAATCTTTCTCCTATCTCTAGTCACTACTTCCGCTGCTGTGATGCGCGATAAGATCCCGCGTGCGCCGATCGATCGCTCACCAATCCACACAACTCTCAAGCGGTTCGAACGATCTTCGGTAGATCTCTCGGCGTGTTTATGCTCGGCGTTGGATCGGCGACCGCCCAGCAGTCTACTCGGTCGCCCCGCGCGCCGGCATGGTGTATACACACACCACACGTGTGGTCCCCCACCAGAGAGAGGGAAATGCGACGGTGTCCGGTCGTCCCACCTCGCGCGCCTTCACCTGCGGGCCCACCGGCGTATGCATGCCGGACTGCGTGCGAGCGTCTAGAGAGAGTATATAGAGCGTATACCTGTGGGTTCTCTTCCTTCTCTCTCTCTCTCTCCCCCCTCTCCCCTCCCTCCTCCCTCCCTCCCCCTTCTCTCTCTCTTTCTCTGGGTATGGACACAGGGCCGTACGTGCTCTGGATACGTACGTGCCGATTTCCTCCCTCCCCGTCTGCGGACCCAGAATGGCATAGCCGAGTGCACCTCATCCCGCTGACTGGCTCGCACGATGCGACCCAATCTGGTATCCGTTTGGCTCCCGAGCTCTACTATTCCCGTTAATGTTAAGTCGCCGAATGCACCTCCTCGCCGTTACCTCCCCTTCTCTCACTCGTAAAATTTAGAATATATTTCTAATGTAAATGCAATACTCAGAGGCCTAACCGGTGAGAAATTTTAATACATAAGATCGAAGTATTATTAGAAAATAACTGGATTTGCTGGGGAAGTTTTTTTAAGTTTCTTGAATAAAATGGAAAAACACGCTCGCATGCGTATGTGAGAGACGATTATTCATAAATTATTTAAACGACTTGTACATTATCAGGTTGTCTAGATGAATTATTCCTTTGCCTTGTAGCAAGTTATTTTAAAGAAATGGATTCTTTTTCAGGATACGACCCATTTGTCTGCGACTCGTGACTCACAATTTATAAAATATCACACAGTGGTACGCTCTCGCTTTAAATAAAAGCTACTTATCCTGTTTAGCTCCAGACTATGACAACCATCTCGTACGTGGATATTTTTCCGATATCGGATCGTCGACATTGTCTGTCAGAATACACAGGAATAGCATCGAATAGCTTTGAAAGATGGACGGCGTGTTCGATTCCCGAAGCTAACCGATGCGGATCAAGATGCGATCCTTTTTGAACCGGCCGAAAGTATCACGATGACGACGACGATGACGACAACGATACGCGCCATTATCGAGATTCTCTCAGCTATTTACCCGAAGCACCGTTGCGTCGTTGCAGCGCGGTGCACCGTTGCATCGTACGGCGCAGGCCGTACGACGTGCTCGCGTCCTACATACGACCGCGTGTCGAACGCGACGATAATTGGCATCAATTAATATCGATAGTAATTCGCCGCCGGGGCCATAGAATCTGTGCGCCACGCATCGACTCGCATCAAGCGATCGGCGAGTCGATCGAGGTCCGACAGCGAACCAGTAGTTAAGGTCAGACCGACACGTGTTCCGCGAGATTTTACGACGTATCGACGCGTTCGCATAACGTCGTATCAAGTGCCCTATTACGGATATATACGCGACATGAACAATCACGATCGTGATCTAATACGTTGACACTTTAACGAAATAATTGGCAGAAGAAATCTTTTATTCTCGAATTATGTCAATATCATACTCGGTTCTATCAAAGCTATTAGAGAGACATACGACAGATTTAAAAAGTATATTTTTAAAAGTATATTATACTATATATACACTATTATATAGTATATATATTATTATACTATAAAAGTATATTATAAAAATATATTATAACACTTATTACTAAATTAACACTCTATTAAATCAAGTTATTCACTTCTAATTATATTAAAATGAGTTGTAATAATTAGTACGAAAAGGTATGTATAATGGAATATATAATAGAAACTGAAATATATGATGGACTCATGTCACGCGTAAATGTTAAATGATATCTAACAGATGTATTAACACAGAAATTTAGTTTGAATTTCGACCGTTGCAATGAATCTAAAAATCTCTGGCATTACGCACAGGACTATAAAAAGAAACATTACCGCACATCCTCGTAAATTCGCGATCGCGAAAGTTCAGTTTCGAAAACTCACTTAAAATTTTCACGGCAGTGACTCAGCTGGCAAAATTTTGTGCAAGAGTTCTCGTGGCGGTACTAGGGACGGAATTCGTACAAAGTTTAATTCAAATCGGTCGACGGTGTTCCACGAACTGGCGCGTTTGCGGACGTAGACGTGAGCTGGTCGAAAGTGCGAGAGCGGTCACGAAGAACATAGGAAATGACATACACATAGTCGGTAATTTGTTTCCGGAAACTCGGAATATCAGCCTGATTGCCTGCTCGGCACGCGCGTTTCATTTTACGCATTACGAGGACACGCAAAGGTGACATTTCTGAGGGATTGCTCGGTTTGTATGCCAACGAGCTTGCAACGCTCTTAGCGATGAAAAATCAGGTCGTCAAAAACTTGAAATATACACACGTTTCATATATGTACACATGATATTTAATTTTATCTAATAGTTATGTCTGCAAAAGCGATATAATAAGTTTAGATCCATTATGTATGTGTTGACTTTTGTGATAAAAAATTTTAATTTGAAAGAATTCTTTTCAGCAAAAATTCTGCAAAAGTGATAAAAATACCGTACGACAAAGCTACATTTTCCCAACAACATTTCCATTAATAAGAAATCATACAGTAAAATACAGTAATGCAGAAATTATCTTGAATATTCGAACCATTCAGTCTTTGTAAAACGTAAAATAATGTTTGCGCAAAGCTCTAATATATGATGATAATTGATCAATTACGTTTCAAGAAACACACACAGTATGTATCAAAATGCACTCGTTTTCAGACATATTGTAGCGTGCATTAACAAAATTGTACCGTTGAGCTTGGTGAGACTAAGTTTGCGTCCAAGTAGTATGCTTAATTCGCAACATAATGCACATGCTAATTCATTTATGTAAGCTCCTGCCTAACTCGGAATCCCTTATGGCGACTTTGTATTTTGTAGCTCAACAAAATGGGTAGGAAGCGCTCTCATACTCACAAAAGAAAACGCACAAACAGCACGAATGGCGAGCAGCGATATATGCGAATAAGCATACACAAAACAACAAAACATAGTTTCAATATAATATAAAATGTACGACTACATATTGATTATCAGACATATTTACCCTATAGTTTTCTATATCAAGACACTATAATTCGTTTGCAATCGATCGCACGGGTCTGCTTAAGCATTTTTAAAAATTACTCAAGTAATGAGATTTTATGAAAAAGCGAAACCGCGAAAATGACTATTATTGGCCGACCATGCAAACTCTCTTACGTACATAAGAATGCCTTATCGCAACTGTACATTACTGTAATGGATAGCGTGGAATAGCTAATCAAAATTGCGTTCTTGTACAAGTATATCAGACGTAGTTGACACATACATGTACAATAACTTGGGAAGTTAGAAAATTACAGAAAGTGCTGGCATAATTGCCAAAGAAGATATAGATCGACCGTTGGTGCGTGGAAGAGAACAAAGATAAAGGGACAATCGAAAAGCTGGACAGAGAAGAGAGGGGCAATGTACTAGAGTGTCGCGATATTCTCGATGCTCTCCTTCGATTCTCTTTATGTCTCCTTCTCTGGCTCGTTTTACGCCGCTCGGGTATAAACTAACAGAATGTAAGAACGAGTTTCCGATTAAGGCCTTATAATTGACGTCTCCAGCCTTCTTCCTTCTCCCTTAGTTTAATCACCGCCAACTGGAGAAGGAACTCGAGGACCCGCTCTTACAGATCACGGATCAACGAACCGTCGCCGAACGTCATAGGATCTCATACTTTATGTTCTACGTGTCTCGATACTGCATGCATTTCTTCCTTCTTCTGTAATTGCTTATTGCTTGAGAGAATATATTACTACCGTTTGAAATTTTCGCTTCGATTATTTTAATAATTTTGATAGCCTAGCACACACTGTTATATTACTACACAGTAATATACACTATATTACTGATATAATAAACGTAGAGATTTTAATTAACGTACGCGCTCTACTGTACAACGTATATTGTAACTTCTTAATAGCTACTACTCTGAAATTTCAGAATCGCATTGCGATACGCACCGGTCAATACTAATGACCGCGTTACTAATTAGTCTTTTCTTGAAAAAAAAAGTCGTACCGCGTCAACACGGTCTATCGCTTCGCCGGGACTCACTCGTAATTAGCGCGCCGGTTAATTAGCGCGTTGCACAATTACGAGGCGTCGTTCACCGGAGAGGGCATGTATCTCGGAAAAAAGAGCCGGGCTAATTATTTCATCACGACAATTCGGCGAGATTATTAAGTTTATTAAGATTGGGGAGCCGTCGAAGATCCGATTACTCTCCGCCGCACTTGCACGTGATAAATCTACTTAACGAAGTACACGGAACAGGAAAGTACACGGATGCTATGCAGGGCCGAAACTCTCATGTGGCCTTGATCCAGTATAACGCGTGCGTTACCAAGGAAATCTATATTTACAACTTTCTTCTTCTCATCGCGGCAATTATTATTAAATTAACTTTCGCCGAGGTAATCAGTATGAAAGGAAAATTAGACTTGCTCCCCTGTGGGGTTTCGTAAGACGCGATATCTCAGACAATCCCCTAAACACACGAGCCGAGCCAGCCCTGTGTCTGCTTTTCGTCGTCCCCTCTTGTATCCTGTCACGATCTTCGGAGAACGATAATGGGATAAGTCGCGAAAACTTTCGATCCGCCGTCGAGATGGATGTAATACACGCGCGGATAGCAGGTAGGCGCTAAGCAAACGAGCGCAACAGTTATGAACTCCTGCGGACGAGAGGACGAGCGATGGAGACGGGGACGACGAAGACGAACGATGAAAACGTTAACGACACGATGGTGGATAATACCAGCTGGTAGTTTCCAAGCACGTCAAAGGATCCCATGCTCGTTTTCTCACCGGAATTCGCTTATCTTCGCCGAAACTTGAATAAGCGATCGGTCCTGAGGCGTTGTTCTGACGATAGTTATGTTGGACAGATTAAAACGACGTTTGTGAAAATTGATATATCGCGATAATCACGAGATATCATTTCATAAGACCACATGTACTTTGTCTCAACAGCTAAAAGTTTTCGTCATATCGATACGGATGTGATACGAATTAACAAATAAATTTCAGATATCAATTCGCGACGTTATATTCGAAATTGCGAATTCAACTAGAAAATTCGGAGAAAAATGGCTTCGAGAAAGTTTTGAATTCCATTTAAACGTTCGCGAAATTTTTGAGGTTTCACGCGAGTAACTGAAATAAGTTTCGTTTGTTACTTGAATTCCGTGTCGATCGATTTCTTTCCAGACATGTATACCTATTATTTGCCTATTGATATTCTTATAATTCGCATCGTAAAACTTGCTTTCATTTGTTGTGATATTACTTTACTACTTTATTAGTCAAAACGAGATGTTGAATGCAAATACGATAATGTCTGTTACAGTGATTGTACAATGCTGTATCGCATCTATATCGCATCCGCGTTGTGATTTTAGGTCGATAGCATGACTGTCCATAAATAAAGGTTAACTTGTATTGCAAATTGCAATAAAATAAAGCTGAGTTATTAATATTAATTACTGTTGTTACTTACAATGGCATGATAGCTATAATCTTTATTTTAAAAAAATTAAAGCCACATTGGATACTTTTAAAGCCCTCTTTTCTATATTTTACGATATTTTATATCAAAAGCAACACTTTTTCATTTTTTCCAAAATGTTTTCAGTAAAAATTTGATAACTAAATTATTTAAATTAAAAATGAAATCGTTTGCAAATATAAATCATCGAGAATTACCAGGAATGATGTTAGCAATTTAACCATGCATTATTGCGAGCACCGGTATTACGCAATTATTTAATTAGTGTACAAATGGTTGGTTAATAGTTTACCTCTTGCGTAATTGTAATAATCAAAGATTTCTGAAAGAATAATTATTTGCCAGTTTGGTTTCCTACACAGAGAAAAATGTTCCTTTGGTTTTAATAAATTTTGTTGAAATCAAAGAAATTTAATCATTGGCGTTGTCCAACTAAACTAATGTTTGAACTAACAAACACAATTGTTTGATTTTCAAAAAAACCATATATATATATATAACCATATTTACTTTAAATAAAATATTTTTTCAAAGAAATAAAGTTAGTCTATTTATATAAATCTATAAGCTCAACGGTCATTCCCCAAGTAATAAGATAATTGAAACAAACAACGTTCTTATTTGAATCAGATGTTATGTATGTTTAAGTTTACTATTTCAAATAATAGTTATTTTTCCATCAAATAACATGATTTAATGCAACGAAACAATCAAGTTTTTGTTCAATGAAATAATATTTTGCAAAATGTTTTATTGGTGAAACAAATATAAGCCGAGCAAATATACTATATACATACTAAATGTAAAGAAACATTTTTTCTCTGTGTTTTTGTTCCTCTTTTTACTAAAATTCTAAGTATCAATCAGATCGAATTTTTGCAATGAAATATTTCCAATGTACTTTTCATGATGTTTATGATCAGAGCTATCGACTATCTTTATGCAACGGTTCGTATCGCTTACACCAATAACTCATTATCTGTTTCATCAAGAGTCAGTCTCAGCGGCTCGATCTGACTTCGAAAGTCTCTATAGAATGTCACATACAGAATGTATACATTATTAACAATAAATACATACGTATATATTTTTTCATTAAAAATGAAAAGCTCTTTCTGATAAAAAATAATCAGCGAGTGCAAATATGCTAACAAATATGCCTGTCATATCGCATAAAGAAAAATATAGATATATACTTATGTAATATATCGAATTATTAAAACCAAAAATTGTACTAAAATGTTAAATAAATTTTTCCTTAATAAAATTTATTGGAAATTGTACAATAATATTAATATTTAATTAACTTGCCAACAAAAAGCTTTTCATTTCGATAAACTTTCAATAGCGAATAAAACATTGATTCGAAGTAGCTTAACAGTTATTTATTAAAACAGAAATAAAATAGCAATCAACAAAAATAAAGAAATAGAAACAGGATATCGATTAAGTCCTAACATTTTTTCAAATAAATATCCTATCCATATAACATCCAACAATTTCTAACTAATCATCGAAAAGGAGAAAGAAAACATTCTCAAACTGGTCGACAAAGTCAGTACAAATGCTTCATATACACTTTGTATATAGAGTAATAGTAGCGACGCGAAGTGACTGCTAACTATCACGTTTCATTAATGCCTCTTATTCCGTTAACGTTAGAGATCGAGCGCGTGCGCCGCGCTCGCTCGCTCGTTCCGACCTGTCTGTCGTCATCGCGATTACGCGTCACTTGTTAACTGTTAAGGACAGGTGGAACCAACGCGCGCGCGCGCGCGCGCGCTCACGATTACAGCTTACGTTCCGTCACGACACGAAGTTCAAGATAAGAAGAAAATTTGCAAGCCTGCGACACCGACCCCGTCATCCTCCAATGCCCACGCGGAATTTGTCGTATAGCCGGCGGCTTTCTACTTTTCCGCGTCGAACGTTTAAGGTAAATCAAATCAGATCGTTCCTTACTCGTGTCTCAATTGCGCCGGCGATTTCTACCGCTACAAACGAGACGTGGAAATTTGCAGAATTCAATGTAGGAAAGAACTTTTTACGAACTAATCTATTTTCATCTCGACTCTTTAGCCGCAGTAATGTAAAGTGATGCTTATTCAGTTTTAGAAATTGGATTATATTAATTTGATATTTCTACAGAGTATGAAAAAAACTGTATTTCAAACATTAGAATTTTATAATTCATAAAAAATGCCACTTTAAAGAAACTTTAAGCAAATCTGTCTATTTCTTAATTTATAACTGCTGAAAATATCTTCAATTAAGAACCTTAATGAAATAACTTACTTAAATAGCAAAAGCATTTAATTAAAATTAATTAAAAAGCAAAAGATAATATGTGCACGACTAAAATTTCCTCTCAAACTCGGTGTCATTTACAGAGATCTCGTGAGCGCGTCCCTCGGAGAGGGAGCATGACCCTGTTCCGTCATTCGTCACGTTCGGCGCGATAAATCGACCGCGGAAGGTCGTCATGCGAGTCAAGCAGTAGAGTCATCCGGCAGCGATCCATGCAGCCACCAAGATGAGGTGGGAGCCAATGGTCTCGGCGATGCCGAGATCGCGCGGAGAGGTGGAAGCGCAATGAACCGACGCCAGCAGCAAATTGGACTACCTTCAAAAATTCATCGCTCGTTAAATAACGACGCAACGCGACGTAACGCGACGCGATGATCGGTGAGAGGGCGATGTCGCGTATTACTAATCGACGATTACGAAGCGTCCGCACGCGAGGGAAACGCTAGATGTGGTATATGTGTCTCGCGCGCGTGTACGAGATTCGGTACGGGGCAACGCGACGCGGATTCGCGACTTACGTGGCGGGTTAAATATAAGCGCGACGCACGGCGTCCCGACGATCGCGCCTGGAGAGCGCTTCTCTTCTACGTGAGCGTCGTAATCGTAGCGAGATAATCTGAATGCTTGTTAGACACTACGTTGATTAGATTGTCCTTGAAATTCGCGGAAGCACACGGGAAGATGTTGAAGATTAAAAAAATGACTCTTCATCGCTGCTTTCATATAAAGCTTCCTTTATACTTTATAGCGATATTACGATATTTTCCAGATTAGACATGAATTTTGTAAAAACGATTTCATGCTATTATTAGATGCTATATAATGCAACTATCAGTTTATCGAAGCTTCTCGATTAAAGATATTCGAAAATGGTGTTTTATAAATTCTATGACTTCAATATCTCAATCTTGCTTGTAATCAATTTTCAATTATTTCAATGTTGAATATGAGAATTAATTTAAAACACTGATATCGTACAATAAAAGGAAATGTAAAAAATGTATTAAGTAAGGTTGCGAATTGATCCTGATTTAATAAAAATTACATTCGAGTTGAAAATAAATTTCGCTAAATTTCCGTAAAATTTTTTTGTAACAGTTTATGCTTTAATTAACAGTTAAAACATGTTCCCTAAATTAATAAAAGTTAGTACTGAATTTAAACGTAAAATGTGCGTACATCCGTGCTATATCACGCGCGAATTAAAATATTCACGTGCGTTTACATAAGTTAGCTGCCATATTGCTGGGCTGTCTGCAAAAGGGAAATATGTACACGCGCCTGTTGGAGCATCCCACTCCATATTAACAATATTGCCGCGCTATATCCCGAAACTGATCGAGAATTCTACATCGACGACGCGTTTCAACTAAAAAACTATCAGGCAGAGTATATCGAGCTCGATCGTACCCTCGAGTCATCACAAATCGATCGAAGCGGTTGCTCTGCGACGAACAATTATCGGGAACAAGTGAGATATCACGCGGTGTGCTCCTGTTTATTCGAATCCGAACGCCCTTAGGGATGTTATATTCTTTCATGTGCTCAAATATGCAACAGATTTATTGGCGTATTTCACAGATCGATATTCCCAGTCGAAAGTCGAGCTAATAATTCATGCTTGTGCATTTCGAAACTAAATATCCAAGTAGCTAAAGCCTTTAATTACAATTTTAAAACAAAATATTTTTTTTTCTCGGAATTATTCGAGAGAAAGACTGATTTTGTTATTCCATTATATTCAAATACTTTATTTTCTGGTTATGATTAAAATATGCAAGTTTGTATCTTCTTACATTAAAGAAAAATGTAAACTAAAAATTTTCAACTAAAAGTTGAAAATGCGCCGTGTAGTATGATACGATAAAAAGTTTTGCATAAATTAGACATATGTACGTATATTCANTCATTCATGTTCACAAGCGTGTAATGCACGTAGTAGTAAATTTATTTGTATCAATTTCATCATTGCTTTTATTGCTTTTTTGAGTAGTGAAACCTAAACTGCATTAAGAACCTACAATAGTCGTCATTGCAAAAATGTGATCTTCTTCATAGAATAATTTTATTTATCGTCCCTTTTGGACAAACATTGCTGATAACCGCAAAATTGTAGTTTAAAATATTGTAGTTTAAAATATTGAATTGAAAATCACAAAAATTGCAGATATTTAATGGCAACAGTTTTCTGATTAATGCATTAATTAATTAACGTTGCAGCTAAAAATGCTTTAGCAGCGTCAACTTTATTATAAAAATTTTTATTAAAAAATTAAATTTTCCAGAAAAAGGAATCATACTATTGTATGTATAATAGTAACTCTTTTATGACTTATGAAAAAGATTTATTAAGATTAGATGAAATCTCTTAAAAGATGTCTGGTCCAAGATAAGTTAATGTTGTAATAAAAAACTTAAACCGAAGAGATATAAAAAGTGCAACAAGTGCCGCAATAAAAAAGTTTAGAGAAATTTATTTCTCTCAAACAATATTCAGTCATTTGAAGAAAGTTTACGAAAGTTTACGAAAGTATACGAAACATTCTGTTTTATATTCATTTTGTCATAAATATTTTAATACATTCTTCATACACGCTAGTGTTTAGTTTAGAGCAGAATGGTACTCTCCTGCTTCCGATCATTTTCTATCAGCACGCATTTGATTGACACAGGAATTATAGATCGCATAATTTTTTTAAAACTCACCGTAATCCGGTCGAACGACAGCTTGGACGACTTGTTCGTTCTTCTTGTTTCGGATCACCGGCTCCCCGAGGATCGTGAAGTTTCTGGGTCCCACGCGATTCACAAACACTAGATACACTTTGCCCCTTTTAATATTGGCTCGCACCACACCACTCGGATTATCGCGCTGCTGCTGCTGCTGCTGCTGCTTGTTGCCCTTGTTGCCAGCCTCGTGGCCGTTGCACACGGTCGACTTGCCAGGCACCGATTTGTCGCGGAAATGCAGCCGCACGCTGTCGTTCTTCTGTAGCGGCTGAAAGCCCGGCTGACTCTTGTATACCTGCTTCACCTCGAAGGTCACCGCGTAGTTCAGACCGGGCTTTCTCCGCGAGGACATGCTGCGAGCCTTACCCTCGAACACGGTGGGCGCCAGGTAGGCCCGATTGCCCACGTCAACATCGGGACACCAATTCTGACCGCGACAGCCTCTGTCCTTGTTTCTGCAACGACGTCGCTGCTCACGCGGCGAGTCCGCTCTGGTGCGGTTCTTTGGTCTTTGCTTCGTCGATCTGGCAACTCGCGGTCGTTGCATCGACGATTCCGCCGGTGTCGCGATCATCACCGGGGGCGACGCAAGAGGTGTCTGCGTCGAGGAGTGACGGGGCGCGCGAGTCAGACCGGACTCGTTTATCTCCGGGTGAAAGGCGCGAACGCGCATCTCTGTCTCGACGACGGAGAGGGTGTCTTCCTCCGTACGTTTCGGACTCGACGCGAGGTTCCGCCGAGTTGCAGGATCCTCGGGCGACGTAGCTCCACGTGTCGTGAAGTAATACGAGATCTGTCGCATGTCGTTTCTTGACGACCGTTCTCCATCTCTGAAGGAGTTCTCCCCGAGATTCACCAGACTCAAATCAACCAGCGAGACCTCGTTGAGGCTCTCGCGACGAGCAGAACGAATTTCGGACGATGAGAGTTCCGGGGGTGTCGGAATCTCTCGCGACTGGTACCCCGTAACTTTGGCTACCCCGTCCACTACGCTCGTCGACAGTGGACGATAATGCCTCGCCTCGGTGATGCTTGTCGTCGCCCTGGACGTTTTCCCGAGGGTGTCCCGAATGGCGGGGGGTGCCGCAGCGAGCGCCAGTGCGCCCCACCAGCCGCTTAAGAACCCGGCCAAAAGCAGAGGCGCCCACATTATCCAACCTGGTTGGCGGTGTGATCGGGGGTGAGGTCGACACCTCGGTCACCCCGACTCGCACAGAGGCACGCGCTTTCCGCCCCCTCCTCCTCCTCCTCGAGCTCGGGGAGCGTGCCCCTTTCGCTGATGCAAGTACTCTCGCGAGTCCTATGTTAACCGAGTCCTGTTTCCTTAATCTTCTTCGTTGCTCCCCCCTCGCGATTAGTCACCTGTGGTGACTCGATTCACGATCTCGTCCCGCTCGCCAAACGGCTAAATCGGTCGTTATCGGCTTTCTCTTCCGGATTCGGGTGCCTCACGAAGTGTTGTACCACCGGTAGTGGAACGTCGGGGTTTCTTCCATATTCCTCTTCATCCTATGCGACACTATTCTCCACATCCTCAAGGTTGGCCGGAGCAGCCGTGGCGAGCCGCACCGCATGCGGCCGCTTTTTTCTCTCTCTCTCCTTATCCTCGCGTCTTCTGTCTTCTCCCCGGAGAGATGTCGTATTATCGCAGATGATCCCGTCCGGCGGCTGCGACGATCGCGGACGCGATAACCAGCATCGAACTCTCACATGTCGTGATCATTATGATTCGCGATCGGCACGATCATCCTGGTCCTCGACTCGAAACCGGGGCCTCGTCGACTGTTTTACCGCGAGCCACCGAGTTCTTTCACGATTCCGTGTGAGACGGACTGTGATTCTCGACAGTCAAGGCAAATCGACCGAATGACGAGTAATCCTCTCTAGTCCACGTGTTCGCTCGCGTTCGCAGGCGGACGGAACTGATCGACCTCGCAGCAGGGAACACCCGCGACCGTCAGGAACGCTGATCCCCTCCGATCCGTCAGCGACATCGAGTCGTACGGAATTCCGCGATTGTCTCGTCAACCCTTCGTGCGCCGCGTCTGAGACACGAGATCGCGTTCCGAAGCGGGAAAAGTGAAATAAAGAGAGAGAGAGGGAGAGAGCGGGGACACGTCTTGCCAAAACGAAGATTCTGTAACGGAGACGGAAAACAGGAATACGAGGACGGCAACGGCGGTAGCGACGACAACGACGACGATGAAGAAAGTGTCTCCTGAAAGTGGCCTCCTCTCTGATCAGTCGAGACACACTATTTAAATATACCCACGAGACGACCGCTCCTCTCCCGACTGTACGGCCACCCGCTCGCTCGCGCACTACACTCTTCGGCTCGATGCTTCACCACTCTTGCGCACGTACAGCCTCGCTTTTCGGAGGCACGGGCCACCCTTGGCCGATCCGCGTGACAGTGAAAAAGGAGTAAGGTGAAGAAGAGATCGCGGAGGGGCACGAGGAAAGAGACGAGCGAGTAATTAGGAACTGTTGCGTTCGCACGCTTCCCGCACGCTCCGTTTCTGCAACTTTTTCTTTCTCTCTCTCTCTCTCCCCCCTGATCCTTACTCTCTTCTTTCTCTTTCCGTCTCCCTCTCTCTCTCGCGCGCGCGCGCGAGAAACCGCCTTCCTCTCGCGCGATGGTCGCGCGCGGCCTCCGTGCAGGATCGTCGACGACGGGTGATCGAGTCGCGTGTGTCGCACGCGGCATACACACACGAGGCGCCTCGCGTGTCACGCGTGTCGCGAGAGACCGGAGGAAGGGAGAGAGATCGTCGGTGGCCCCGCGTCGGGCGCGCGCGACGGTTCAAATTAGACTGAGCGGCCCGCTCGCGCAGACCGAGGCCGGCCACAGCGCCAGCGGCGCCTGGCGGACGCCGGTCGAGGCTTGCGCGCGCACCGCGGCCGCGCGAGAGCGAGACGGAGAGCGACGGACGGAGCCGACGACGGGACCTTTAAGAACCTGTATAACAACGACCTAACAACCGAAGGAACCGCACGCGTGATCCTCCCGGTCCGTCTCTTTCTCTCTCTCTTTCTCTCTCCCTCGCCATCTCTCTGTCCCTCTGCTGCGTTACATCTTTTCTCTCGCACTCTCTCTCTCTCTCTCTCTCTTGCATCTCCCGCCCGTTCGCCGCGAGAGAGACGGCGCTCTTTATCTCTCGCATTCGGACGTACTCCTTGCTTGTGTGTACGGCTGTTCGTCATCTTTTAAATTGTGTTCGGAGATGCCCTCTTCTTCTTCTTCTTCTTCTTCTTCTTCCTCCTCCTCCTTCTCTTCTTCTCGACTTCTTCTCCCTCTTCTTCTTTTACGTCGCCGTCTTCATCTTCTCTTCCTCTGCGCCGAGACGCCGTTCCTCTTCGCTCGCGCGAGCTGGCGAACGTCATCGGACTACCGAAAATAAAGTCTTCCTCCGCTTTCCTGTCCTCTCGTCTCTCGCTCCCTCTCTTTCACGCCACTTCCGAGTCGAATATACGCGCGAGCGAAGGGGCTTTATAAGTGCGAGCGCGAGAGGGACGCGAAAAGGAGCGCTCACCAAAAGGAACTCTAGCTCCTACTCTGTCTCCCTCACTCCCTCGCTCCTTCTCTCCTTCTGTCCCTCTGTCTGTCTCGAGAACTGCCAATCAAGCGGTCCTCCACGAGAGTCGGCCTCTTAAACGGATAGTTTTTCACGCTCGCCGCGTGACAGATTAATCCCGGGCTAAATGGCGACACTTAAGCGCGCCGCGCGCCGTAATTAACGCCGCAGCGGCCGTCGTCTTCTTTTTGTACTTTCCCGCGCGCGAGCACCGCGCTCTCGGACCTATCGAATTCAAATGATCCGCCCTGCGTGATGATATTATCCCGCGATCCATCCACATTATAGCCACGCGTTTGAATCGTAAACAAATTACGTTATTTGAATCGTAAACAAATAAGACGTACGTACATTTTTCGATCAATCGGGAAGAATATGTAGACTTTCTGTTTTTCAGCAGATTTTTTACCAATGCTTCGTTAAATTTCTAACTTAGAGAGTCTTTTAATTAAAACCCCTCTACATTGTTTTAACCGAAAAGCGATGCAAAATTATATTTTCCATAGCCAGGTACCTTGTAGAAATATGAGATTTTGTATCGTACGCGTTCTTACGTAGCTAGTTTCACGAAACAATTTTGAACGAAGACACGTTTCCGCGTTCTGCTTTTTTTTTTGCGCGTATGTACAGATAACATGCACGACTATTGACGTTTCGATTTATTCCATTTGTACGGAGATATTTGCAATAATCAAACTGTTTTGACTACATTCTATAGTATAACGTTATAGAATTTTGTTATACATGTACGAAAAATGTCGCTGCCACATAGAGTTGTAATATTTTTTTATTTACTAATAATAAATATGATATACGATATAATAGGACATTATTGACATATATGTCAAATGGCCTCGGATAACAAATGAACGTACATGATTTATGTCGGGTAAATTTAGTTTCATGTTTGATATTTATCTTTCATCATGCCAATTTCTTGTATTTTCTCCGACAAGATTAATATCCTTTTTTTTCAATCCCAGTTCTCGCATTATAGTTATGAATTGTTTCGAGCGATTTAGCAATTGTTCCTGAATGTAACAAAAATGTATACCCCTTTTTTATTCCCGATATATTAAATTTCATTCTATACGTCTCTCTTGGGATAGAAAATTTATCCTATAGACATTCAAATGCAATCTATAAATTTCTGTATATCCGATAATAATGAAAATCCGACGTTAATTTAGTCTTTTATTATGTACTTAATATAAAAGCAAATT
>JAJVSH010000067.1:555034-602486 GCA_021460005.1 Tetramorium alpestre | reverse complement strand
CACACACACACACACACACACACACACACACACACACACACACACACACACACACACACACACACACACACACACACACACACACATATATTGCGTTATATTTATTATTTAACCAAATGATATTCTCTTCGTGAATAATAATATCATTGCATTATATAATTTATACATAGCAACGTTTGTATAAAACGGTTTTGTACAACATTAATTAACCTTTTTACACAATATTAATAGCAGCATTAATAAATGTTGAAAAAATATTGCACAGGATTGTAATATTGTCTCTAGCTAATGAATATCTAAAAATGTCAACTGAATATCTATGTAACATGGAATCACAACCGGCTTTTTTCTGTCACTTTGCCGTCTATATGGATATAATACCTTGCCCGATTCTTCCGCGCGTTCGAGTCGACGCGTACCGATCCGATTATTATAAGCCGAAATGTTTGCGCGCGGATGATAGTTAAAGTGCATTTGATATCCACGCGCGTGCGAATCGGTCAAAATCGTAATCGAAATTCAGTTTTGTCCCGCGAAGCGCGAAGCATCCGCGATCGTTGACCGATCGATCGACAAGGCGTAATGCGAGCAAGGCTCACGGTCGATCGGCGATGCTTTGCCGAATATCGAATTACTCGCGAACATAGCTCAAGAGCAACCAACTATACGCGAATACATGCGAACATTCTACCGATTGAATTCGACGATGCATCGACTTTGGGGTGGCCCATTGTCCCGCGTGCGACCTTCTGTAATCACTATGTCCGCTTTAGTGTGGGCTTTTGTACTATTGTTACGACCACATTGCATTTCTACCGCGAAGCTTTTCAATCTCGATCAATGTTCAAAGAGCGTATTAAATGCTACTTCAGTGACATTTTGTTATTATTATGTATATTCTTACTCATATTATATTTCAGCCGCATATATAATATAAGGAGAGATGTATTAAAAACACGATATTTTAATATCTATCTTGATTTCTAGAATAAAAAATTATTTCACAAAAATGTCAATAATTTTGAAAGAATAACGAAAGCTTATGAATAAAATCTATCTTATACTGGAGAGAAAGAGAGAGAGAGAGAGAGAGAAATCTTAATTTTCTAATTAATTGCTGCTAAATAAGTAATATACGGTTTTGTTAAAAATTTTATCGATTAATAATGAAAAAAAGTTAGTTTAAAAAAATCTCTTGATGTATTATATCCTTTATATATATATATTATATACCTACTTTTTAAATTGATGTATTTTACATTATTCAAATGTTAATTAAATTATTCTGCCATTTCAAATGTGACTTATATTAATTACAGCCAATATAAAATATTCTAGTTCTTCATTCTATAATTTGTGTATGTAAAGTAGTACCTTTTCAATACCTGAAAAAAATATAGGTGGAGAAAAGCAGAACGTGCTTTGAGGTGAGAATTTGAGGCGTGCATTCTACGGATAATCCGCAAAGTAGATCTTTATCGTAAGTACCAGTTGCACGTTTACAATCAATAGCCCAATAGAGATTTCCTTGATCGGGTAAGTTCTTGTGATGTAGCGAGGAAGGGTGTGAGTGTTGTCGGGATAAAGCCGGCTCCGTTTTACGAGTGCGCCCGATCATCTGTCTAACCCCTTGCAATTATGGACTTTATGACAATTGTTATATACATTTTTGCAAATATTTAAAATGACGAATTACTCAAGTTGTAAACTCGTATCTTTATAGACTTTTCTTTGTAAAACAAACAGAAACAGAATTTTCGAAGATATAAAAAATCGAAAAATCGAGATAATTAGTATCGATTTTGAGAAATTATCTTTTCCTTTGATAATTCCATAGATATTTACTAACTTTTTCGTTGTAAAATCGCCATATTTAATAAAACTAGAAAAAATTAGATTTCTTATATTAATTGTTAAGAAATTTCGACAAATCGAGCTTTCAAACAAACGACAGAAACAAATGTATTTGAAGTGTGCACAATTTTAACAAAACTTTGGATAATGGCCACTCGGTTAGGGAGATATTTGATACTAGAACTTAAACAATAAATTATAAGCATTGCGGTCAAACAGGGAAACAGCAATTCAAAGTTCCATCGACAACACATGTAGTTAATGTGTTCGCATTTTGAATCTGTGTTGTAAATACTGAATCGTCGAAACAGTAATATCGCAAAAATAGAAAATGTAGAAAATATAGAAAAAGAGCATACTATCTATTTCAAATTTTGTAGCAAAGATATAGGACTGATCGAATCCTGAGAAATCCACCAATAGCAACTGCGCCACTCTCTGAAACATCCTGTGTGTATAAAATGATCAGCGATACTGCGCTTCCTTAGAAATATGCCTTCACTTACGATGTGAAAATGCGACTGCGACGGGGGGTTCTTTTGCTAACAGTAACGACGAACGAATGACACATCGGGCGAACGTGTCCCGGCACAGAGATTCGATTCTATTCGAGGACATTTCGTGAAACACGAAAGGCGGACAAGGAAGAGCGTGTTTTCCGTTGACTTGTTTTAAAAGTATTGGGAAGATGCATGAGAATACGTAAGATATACCTTTCTTCTCTCTCGAGATTCTCCTCGCGGGTAAAACACGAATAAAAATGGTATGATGCATGTTCGGAGCCCCGTAAGTGTCTCCATTGAGAAAGGGAAAATTCCTCGGAAATGCGAGTAGTGAAAGACGAGCTTTTATGTTTTTTATTGACGAACAATGTATCTTCTGATCATTCAAACTGCAAATGAGAAATTTCAAACAATAATAACGATTTCCTTTCATTTTGAGGTTGAAGTCCTTGAAGTCAAAGAAATAAAATAAATTGGAAGTAAAGATCTGAAAAAAATTGGAAATAAAGATCTTCGAAAAGGAAGTATATCAATTTAGATAAACTTTTTTAATAAACGTCTCTATAGTAAAAGCGAAACCTTGTATTGTTAAATTTCTGCATTTCTTTAACTTTAATATTCCGAAACAAAAGGAACGAGAGAAAGAGAGAGAGAGAGAGAGAGAGAGAGAGAAGGGGAGGATACTAATATTAAAATAACATTCTTAAAACAATCTTTAATATATAATACACAGGCCATTTCAGAATATAATTAGACAACAGTATTAGTCTTCGTTTGGATCAAATAAATTTTACTTTCTTGATTTTATTTTCATGTTCAATTATCAAATTATTCAATATTGATTATTAACACAAATCACCAAATATAACGGCATTCACAGAAATATTTTTGAAAAATTTCATTTTAAATTCATCATGTAAAAGACTAAATTTTTGTAGATTCTTATTACTATATATAGTATTGAATAGTCTTTCAAATAACTGAATAATATATCTATGTAAGATATTCAGTTAAAAAATTATACAGCTTTTTCTCAGCAATGTATGAAATAAAAAATAGGGTCATTAAAAATTCGATCGGAAGCGCTGCTACAACTAGACCACATTTCTCATTGGAAAGTCCACAGAGCAGGATGAATCTCTCGTTTAGCGAAGCTTTTAGTTCTCGTCATTAATTGAGACGCACTCGGAACTACTCCCAACCTCGGTTCGCTCTCAATCTCCGGTAACATCCGCCATGAATCGCTCAGAAATTTCCAGAAAGTTATGGCTAGACATGTACGCGTTACGAGCGCAACGTGCGACAACGTGATTCACTGAGAGAGATAATCGGTTGATTCGAGAATCAATTGATCGTTGCGAGAAATCAAAATCGCGAACATCAATCTGTATACATTGTCATGGAACAAAGTTGTTGAGCCTTATATGTCAAGCATGATAAATATACATGTTTGTGAAGTCTATTCTTGTGAGAAAATTCGATGAGAAGAGAGAATTTTACATACCGTAGAGTGAAATTTTCTATAAGTATTGAGGGAAAAAAATATAAATAAGAAAAATATAATATGAAAAACATAAATCGGCAATTAACATACTCAATGCAGTAATGATTTAATCTTACGGAGAATTGTTTCGAGGAAATAGTGAAGTTAAAATTTTATTGATTTCTGTGATTTTCTGTGATACTGATAACTCAAGTAAGCTAATAAAATTATTAATAAACCATTTAGCATTATCTTGAAAATTCTTTTATATTTAGAAAATATAAATAATTTGGAAAATTATTCAATAAAAAAGTTTCATTATTCTACTAATGATAAAAAAATTAAGAGAAATATATACGAATGGACAAAACGTAATCCAATCGAATGGGGCAACCGTTGTTACAAATTGCAAATCTTTCATCACTTCTAAAAATATCGCAATTTCTTTCTTCCGTATTCTTTTATCATATCTTAGCGCCACATGATGCATGAATTGCAAAATGTAAGAACAGTAGAATTTCGCGATTCCAATGCGAACAGCTATATATAGCAATGATGGTCGAGAAAATAATTACTGCAATGTACGAACGTTGTTACGAGAGCTGATAGAAGACCGATAAAATCGCGTAATCGTATTGATAACGACGTCGTAATTATCGATGAGGGACCAACCGCATTAGCAATCGAATATTTCACTACATACGCGGTTACGCGTAATCGAATAAAAATTCGATGTCGAACGCAATTATCTCGTTGCCTTTGCTAGCGATAAAAATACAAAGATAGGATAAAATGACATTATATATGCAGATCTAAAATGTGCAAACCATAAGCTGCAAATTTATCATATAGTCTTATCTTAGTAAAATATAAAAAAAATAAAATTTAATTTTAATGGCAGATTTATATCTTCAATAAGTATGATGTCGATTTTTTGTTAACGAAACTGTCAAAAAATTCTTAAAATTATCTTGTATTTATTTAAATCTCAAATTGAATCATATACATTATACATTATAGAGAAATTATTTATTTTTTACGACTCATTACATTAATTAATTATATGATAAAATCATATGCAGCACATCAAAGGAACGAAAAAATTCAAGAAAAAAATAACACCCATTCAAATTATTTTTAAGAAAAAAATCGATATAAATTAAAACTTATTAGTTAAAAAGTTTTATTATATTCATTATCTTATTATCTCTTCCTTTTCTATGTAAGAGAGAAAGAAAGAGAGAGAGAGAGAGAGAGAGAGAATGTGCGAATAAGAGAGAAAATAGAAAATTCGACAAAGATAGGGGGAATGATCAGTAACTAGCGACGACTGCCGAGCAACAGATTATCGACAAATACTTTCGATATTGGCAAATTGCTATTGGCATCTTTTTCCTCGCTTGGCTTTCTCTCCATTCCTCATCCTTCTCCTTTTCTCTCTTTGCCGTTATGTCGCTTGCCCGAAGGAGAAGTTAAATCGAATCCGGTAACTGCAGTCTAAGAACAAACCGTGCTGAGACGGGGTACAAAAGCGTGGCCGCCCTCGATACTGGTGCGGCTAACTTTCGCGAAGTTTGATGCTTCGCAAATCAATGGCCATTCGTCGGACCGCGTTAAATTACTGCCGGTTTGGCACACTCTCTCGTGCACCGGATTCAGTCGGAGGAAGCCGATGGTGTCGATTATCCGTGTCGATCGTCCATCCCTTTCGCTCCCTTGCCCTTCCGGAAACTCCGATGCAGCGGAAACAAAGACGCAGCTTTAACCCTTAATCTTACGAGATTAAATGTAGAAGTACGGAAAAGCATTGTTTGCTTTTACTACGTTTTGTTTGGTTTGCAGCATCGTGAGCTAAATCCGAAGTGAATTCACATGAATCTACAATCGAGAATGTTAATTATTAATACTGGATAATAGAGATGTTCTATTTTAAACAAGTAATTAAATCGTTCGCTATTTATTGATTTCATGACCTAATACATTGCGAATATATTCAAGGTATTTAAATAATTTCTACTTTGTAGTTAGTGTCTATAAATACACGTGTACATTATCATTTATTTTTGTTATTTTATTACTGAATATTATGTTAAATTATTTATTAACTTTTAATTTAAAGACATATATTAATCATCAATTTATCTTTATCAACTATGATTCTGAAGTGTATGCTGATGTAATCCTTATTTGTTTTATTGCCTTCTGCATGTAACACTTTCACCTAAAGCTTGTGATAATACTATCCTGAAAAAAACATTCTAGAATAAGAATCCAAAAAGGATTTTTATTTTTTTTATTTTTCATTCAATAATATTATCGTATATTTAATTCTCTTCTATTTCATTTCATAAGAGAAAGGATTAATATTGCATATTTTTAATGGTGTAATACAATTAATTTTGTATATGAAATTTAGCAATAAAAATATTAAAAAATTCATAAATATATACATATAGTTAAAAAATAATTTTCTGTACTACTTGCAGAGTTAATGACAGATCGAAAGTGTATTTTTCTATTACATCTTTACAATGTCTTTGATTATTATTTTATTTAAAAGATGAGAGAATGAAATCATATTGATAATGATTAACGTTTACATTAGATACTTCTGTTATCATTTTATCTCCTTTCAAAGCTTTTAGAAAAAAAAAACCTAGACACTCATCGACAGTTCAAACTTGTGTCATAACAGTGTTGTAAGTGTTATTATACTGTCCGTTGGGATGATAGGCAGATAGGTTATCGCTGATCACGAAAAGGTTGAGAAAAATATTATAATTATTAATAATTCCGACGGATAATACCAGAAATGTGTCTTGTTGATATTTCATGTTGATCGACACCAATCAATCAGTCGAAAAGAATAACATATAGGAAGCAACTATTCATATTTTAAGATGATACGGTGCTCGTAAAAATAAACTATATACTGTTTCTGTATTGTGTAAAATAACTATTAGGAACTATGCAATATATTACGACAATTATTTAAAAATAAATGTTTTTAAAAATTCAAATAGAAAATTAAGATTGAAAATTTTATCTATAATAACTTCTAAACGAATAGCCGAAATACTAAACTCGTCGTTTGAAGATTTCAATTGAGAATTTCAATCGTGAAAAAGCAAATCTTTTTTATTAAAATTTTAGAGAAGCGATAAAAATATTACTATCTACTAATTACTACTACTAATTATATTATTATGTTATAATCTTAACTAGAACAATTCTTAACTAGAATTGAATTCCACTTACATAAATAATGCCAGAATCGATAATCAAATGTTCGAAAATCAGGAAGGATATATAAAATATTACTATCATGTTATAATTTTGATCTTAACTAGAACAATTCTTAACTAGAGACTAGAATTGAATTCCACTTACATAAATAATGCCAGAACGTTTCAATCCATTTTACGCCTATTACGTTCTGGCATTATTTATGTAAGTGGAATTCAATTCTAGTCTCTAGTTAAGAATTGTTCTAGTTAAGATCAAAATTATAATATGATAGTAATATTTTATATATCCTTCCTGATTTTCGAACATTTGATTATCGATCACTCAATAAAAGTCCAGCTAGGGTTTATAATTCTAAAACTCGTGAAAAATTTAATATAATCACTATTTCAACATACAAGTAATTTGTAAATTTTGTATACTGGATTTCAATTAATATATTTTATACATACCAAACTGTACAAAATGTGTGCCGTAATTTTCAGAGAAAGAGAGACAAATTGGATAGAAAACTGAGGAGGGGGAGGGTAAAAGCGGATCTATTTGGAGATGAAGGTTTACGTAAGAAATTTTGACTCGCAAAACGAGAAGAGGTCGCCTTCTAATCATCATACTCGACTTTTCCAAGATCTTATCTGCATACGATGCTCACGAAAGTATCAAAGGAGATGTCTCTAAGTAGAAACACCGTGGATCTTCTCGATATGACAAACATGCTTGAGTTTAATCAAGACTAGTGTCGCAAAAGACCAACAGCTACATTCCCAATTTTCTTGGTTTATCAATGCTTATTAAAAGCTTTTTAAATTTAAAAGAGAGAAGAAAAACAAAAATTTTATAAAATTTGTATGAAATTGTAAAATTAAAACTATTTTATATTATATCGTATAGTAGAATTAATAAAAATATTTAAGTAAATGAAAAGCTTTGAAAAAATTATTTGTGCTTCTAGAAAATTATCATATATATATATAAATATATACACACACACACACACACACTTATATACATATATATAATATATACATATATATATATATATATATATATATATATATATATAATATATATATATATATATATATATACATATATTAATTTAAAAATTAATAATTATATTTTATACGAGATTTTATAAATATATTTATAATAGACATTTTACTTATAATCAATTTTTCTTTCAAGAAAGTGCTTTTATTTTTTATATTAATAAATTTTGAATAAGATCTGATATTAATTTTTAATTTAATCAAATAAATCTTTATTGAATTAAAAATAATAAAAAATATATAAATAGTTTCTCCACTATGTATACGCACATCATTAAACATATATTTCGTAAAAGCAATTGACTGATACTTGGCTTTGTATGGATTACCGCACCACATAATAGGACCTTTCTAGGAACTAAAGTTTTTAATCTACCACTGAATAGCGTTTGAAATTTTTCACCTCCAACGACGAAAAGCGAGTATTCATCGCCTCACCTGACTACCCTTTTCACCTGAAAATCCGTAAGCTTTAGCGAAGGTACCGCATTTGCAAACTGTTCCCAAAACGCTGAATGAATGGAAAACGATTTCAAAGTGTGCATTCTAAATACATCGTTTTCCGGCGGCGATATATATTCACGAAAGGCGTCGAACTTGCAGTTGGGCGCGGAAGAAAAATAAAGGAAGAAAAAGAAAGGTGAAAAAGAAAGAGCGTAAAATTGAAAAGAACGAGCAAGACGTAAGCAAAGTGTCAAAAAGAAAAAGAAAACGGACGGAAGATAAAGATCCTATAGACAGTGCATTCGGCATTTGGCAAAGCCCCTGTGGTAGAGGGTAAAAGCGACAGTTTAGACCCATTAAGGTATTTATGGATTGGCCGTCAGGGGCGAGTACACCACAGGGGCAAGCGTGAAGGTTCGATAGTTATTCAGAGGCACGCGACTTTAGGCCCGTTGCACATCTCTCTCCGCCCTCGTCCCTCGCCTCTTTTTCTCACACTCCTTTGCATTCTCCCTTTGTCGCTCTCACAAACCTGCCAGAGGCGTGCACACAAATACACACGTACACACCTTTCGGGGGTAGTGCGCCTCGCTTTTCACCCGACGACTGAAAAACAGGACGGTGATTTATGGGACGGCGCTGGACGGAGGCATCCCTTTAATGGTCTGCCTAAACGTCTCAATTTTGTCGCTGATCCTGCTATCCGCGCCGGCTTCCGGACCCGGTTAGGTTTTCAAGGTGTTAAGCCCCTTTACTGCTGCCGTAAATCGGGGTTACTTCGGTTCTAACTTGCAGTAATCGAATAGCCCGTGTAATTGCGAAAGATTAAAAGTATTCCTAAACATTTCTTTTACACAATCTTATATTTAACCGGAGTCAAATGGAAATATTTGATTTACAAAACTTGAAAAAGCACATCTGTCAAAGAGACAAAATACAAAGTAAATCGTAAAGTGTAAAGTAATCTCTGTTTATAATATAATATAATTAATTTTTAATAATGTACTTTAAAATTTATGTAAATTTAATTTGCTCGCAATATTAAGAGCATTACATTAGTTTCTTTTATTTATCTTTATAATGAGAGGAGAAATAGATAGTCACGCATAGCATTATGAAGAAGTTAGGGAAGTAATAAGACGAAAACAAGTTTCGTACTCTTGTGTGATGCTCCATAAAGTACCTGCAACGCTGCCAGATTTAATCCTGCCATGGTAGCTGAGAGCTAAATAATGTTTTGCGGGATTACATTTAACTCTGGCGGTTTAATTTGCTCCTTCTGTTTGTATCCTACTTCCTATCTCATCTCGTCACACTCGTACGTAATTGAGAAAGTTAATCTTCAAATGCACTTGCGGCGATTGTAGTCAATCGTTCCGCTTACTTCGTTAATTTATCAGACATATTTAGCGAGAAATTATCATGTATTTCGCGTTCTCTCTAGAAGAAGATTATTCTTCGAATATTTAATATCTTTGGAAAAAAAAATCTTCAAAAAATTGTAAGAAAAGAATTTAGGATAAACGATCGCGCGGTCTTATTCCCACTCGAATCGATGTGAATTCTGTAACCTATCGACTACGATGAGATCGGCAGTTTCATGAGACGCGCCTTAAGAAGGGTCGCCTCTGTCGAAGGGTACACGGGCATCTGAAGAATTTCGTCAATTAAATACGACGGCGCGGCGCGGTGGCGCGATCGACACGAGACGCAGCACGTATTACAAGAGGAGGTGCATCGCAACGTACCACCGGTCGTCGTCGCAGCACATTAAAGTGCACGACCATTTGCCAGTCGGGCACGAACGAGGATCGCGCATTCTGCGGACGCGCTCCTTTCTTCCTCTTTAATAAGAGCCGCCTGTGCACCCGCCAGGCCGCATTTCGACTTCCGGAGACTTCCCCCGTTCTCTTCCTCTCTCTCCTTCTCGGCCTAACAGAGATGCATTGTGTGCAACGAAGCACCTGGCACGCGCCAGCTCCTGTCTTTATGTAGCTGCTTATTCTCCCTCTCTCCCACGACTTCTCTCCTTTTCTTCTCTTCGCGCTCTCAGCTCTCTCTCTTTCTCTCTCTCTCTCTCTCTCTCTCTCTCTCTCTCTCTCTCTCTCTTTCTCTCTCTCTCTCTCTCTCTCTCTCTGATTCTCTCCCTCCCTTTCTTCCTTTCTCTATCATCCTCGTTTCTCCTTCTCTTCTTCCACCCACACATGCGCCAGGCGAGTCGTTATCCCCTGGATATCCTCCGGACGTTTGCCCCTCCGTTTCAAGTTCCTAACAAGATTTCCATCTCAGATATCTCTCTCCCTCTGTGCCTGTTCCGCTGCACGCGGACTATTAGCAGTAAACGTTGTTCGGTAATTCGACATGGTTTTCGAGAGAGCACGGACTTTTGTTCCTTACCCTTTTTCGAGAAGCGAGACGGAGCAAAAGGGATAAATATGGCACGCAAAAGTAATAAAAGATAATTGTATCTCGGTATATGCCACCAAGAAGAGCATCCGAGGTACTCGTTTGAAATTAATATTTTCCGACATTCGAGACTCGTCCACCTATTTTCATTTCTTATCTACTTCCTATTTTAAAGGAAGTAGATGCTGTGAAATTATAAATCATCATATTAGAAATTAAAACATACTTTGCACGACAGACACGCACAAAATAATTATTTTTAAATGCACACATTGCAAATATTACGTTTGCATACAACTAATGGATTGAATAAATATGGATTCTAATATTTTGAATGTTATTCTACCTCGCTATTTAGATAATGTCTTACACAATCTTAGAAGCTAAATGAAATTATTTGTTATAATTAGAAATTTGTATTTAGCACACAATTTTGAAATGGTTGACTGACAACATACAAGGAATAGATGTCATTTCATGATATAATTTTCCGCAAAATCGAATATTTATAGGCACCGAAATGTCGTATTTTCGTTTCCATCAAATTAGACTTAAAACTATCATCCGCGAGAAATTTAACAAATCGTAAAATATAAGTTTACCAAGGAAATTTTAGTTTAATGAAAGTAAAGTATGTTCATCTATTTGAAGAATTATTCGATTCAAGAGTCATCGGCCTTTAAAATGAGGATTCCGGTTGTTGGCACGAGTCTGCCTATCTGACTGTCAAAATATACTTCTTCTGCCCTTCCCCTCTCCTTTTTCATACATCCCTATCATTGCCGATCTTCGCGATACTTTCTCGTCGTAACATAAGGCACGTAGTCGGCCCTCGAAGGGGCCGATTCCCTCAACGTGTCTATCGTCGAAACTGTCTCGAGGCCCCCTTTCACTTTTCTGGTGAGTCCTAAACGAGGGCCAAAGACCTTTCGCTTTTCGATTCTACGTTAGCAAAAAACCTCAAGCTTCTCGTGTTTCCCACGTGTAGGCCTACACGAAGGCGTGAAGAAAGGTTGAGCCCTGACAAAATGAGGACCTCCTCTTCATATCGTCCTGTTGACTTTTATCCGAACGTTTTATCATAAGCTTTTAATATTAACTTCATGTTATAATTGAATGAGCGATGTTAAATTGTCAAAGTGAATTTTCGACTACAGACGGATATTTTAAATCGTTGATGACATTTCTTGTAATTAATTCAAAATATAAAATATTAAAAGTATTTAGTTTAGTACGAAATATCAGTAATGTGTAATTGATTCATTGATATATCTCATAATTGAACTTGGGAGCGGAAAGCACGTAATAGGATATCACAAATAAAAGAAACAGAATCGTATTATTATACCAACAAGTACGGAGTACGCAAGATACATGATACTATACTAGCGTTACAAATTTTATGCGATGGATATAGAGAACTTTGAATATTATTGTGGATAAATCATATTAATTATGTGATTTGTGATTCAATATATATTTCCATGTTGTTAATGTTACGTATTCTATTCCACTATTCTGTTCCATCTATATTACACGTTTCGCATACATGAAAGAATGGGATGCAATTTAATATCTTGTACAGCCGCGTGCGCCAATCGCGATTACATAGACTGTTGATCGCAGACTTTTCAGTTTAGAATTTTACACAGTTCTTCCAGCTGAGACCCTTACAAAGTTTTACCGCAGATTTGAATTGCCCCATTACTTTTATTGTTTAAATCATAACATTCCATATTAGATCAATATTATTCCGCGATACAAGAATTAAACGCACCTTGATTTAATCCTGCATGGGACACAATGAATTCTACCAACAGCGACCGCGCTTCTACGGGATATTACTCGCTGATTTTCAATTTCGAATCAGGTGAAAGCGCCCAAGTTAGGGAATTGGAACTTTATCGAGTGCGGTCAAATCGCGTATTGGCGATCGCTTCCAGCGACACGCGAATTACGTGACACACGCTGCAAACGACGGGCTGTCCGGCGCTGCAACTGCAGCGACCTTTTTTCGACGGAGAGAGAGAGAGAGAGAGAGAGAGAGAGAGAGAGAGAGAGAGAGAGAGAGAGAGAGAGAAGGGGAGAAAAAGAGATAGCGACAGAAGAAAAAGAGAGAGTACAGAAAATGATGATGCACTATTGCACACGGCGCACGGTGCGACTCAAGTGCATTGCTTTGCTCGGATTGATTCGATACGTCACGGGGGATTCCGTCACAAGATAAGCCTGCCACAGATCGAATCGGAATCTTATCTAAGCGCCTGTCGATGACCTGCACACGTCGTAGTTTGCACACCAAAAATGTCCCGACGTGCGCTTTCTCCGGAGAAGATCGATAACGACAACTAACGGGTGGCATTCTCTCTATCGAGTGGCCTCAACGACAAACACGCGCGCGTTGTATATGTGTGTGTGTGATTCACGCGTGCCATCACACTGACGCCCAAGATCCGATTCCGTGAGTAATTTCATCGCTTCGTTTCTGATATCGACCGTTATCGCTCTCTCTTTCTCCCTGTCTCCGTCTCGCGATGGAAACACGTGCCGCGAATAGACGATAATAATGATGGTTTGCCGGACATCCCGCGATGACGAATCGATCTTTGGAAATTTATTATTGCAATAATGGAGGTAATAACGATCTCTTTCTCGATACGATAACAATCGCGTCCGGTGGAGAGGAAGAGAAAGAGGGAAGTTTTCTCTCTCGCTTTCGGGGAAACGTTCGTCCCTATCGCGATGTTTTCGTAATGAATCATAGTTTCATAATGAAACGCGATTCAGTGATTTATAAAATCAATCGTTCTCGACGTTTTGAGCATTCTTGCGCTTTATTAAGATAACAAGGTATCACTTCTAGAATCGCAATACTAATGTTGGAAACGGTATAAAATAGTTTAGTTAAGAAGAGATCGATTTGAGTTATTCGAGATAGGAGTTATAGAAAACCAGTACATACATATATCTAAACACGATAAATCTTTAGAAAAATATATTACCAAAGAAAATGTGTTATTTTGAAATATTCCTCGCTTTCTTGAGAGATAAAAAGAAATACACGCTTATTTACGAATTAGTATTACTCTTTTTAAATGTCATATTTTATGTTGATAACATTACTCTTAAATTTCATTCCTTCCGATATAAATTAGATCAGGAAGCAGATAATAAATATTGCCGTGATAATCGGGCCAAATGCTTTATCATTGAACGAAAGATAGATCAATAAAATTTATTAAGAACTTGGAAATGTATAAAAAAAGAAGTTAAATGGTATAAAAAAAGAAGTTAAATGATATAAATCACGAGAAAGAGACAAGCATTTTACGATGATTTCTTTTCGATTAAATGGGGCGCCGCGATTTTATCAAGAGATGCAAGGATGAAAAAACATTACCTTACATACTGATAAACGTAAACGTAGCGCTTAATAGTATCTATTTATTGTGACTGAATAACTGTAGTACGGATGTCGATAGCGATAAATGTAGAAAAATTCTCAAAAGATGGAGATGATAAGCGAAACGAAATTGCGACGATCGTGTTGACGATAATTGTGCGACAGTAAAGATATAACGCAAGAGAAAAATTGCAGTAATCTTATAATAAATTTTAATGCAAAAATGTTATAATGATTAAACATGCAAGAAAAACATATAATAGATAAGAAATAATTGAGCAAACTTTTCTTTCAAAGAAGAATCTTTTGATCAAACCTCTTTCACAAACGATATCGATCTCTAATTGTTATCATTTAATCGCCTTGCAATTTCGAGTGTCGACTTCTCTGCATATATGTGTATGTGTTAATCTATTAATTTATATTCGTATTAGATATATGGGATTTACAATTCAATATACCAATTCCGAAGCTTTTTTGGAGTGGTTCATGACAAGAGATATATCGGTGAATTGCCTCTTTTTTCCAAGAGGTGACGATCGAATAAAAATTATCAATTTTTCATTCGATATTTTATTTAAATTTAGATTTTTGGCTTTCAGGACAGTACATTTCTTTGCCATGATTGCAACAGGAATACTATATAATAAATGAAAATAAATTTATAATAAATAAAATATCATTGCCACTAAACGCGTTCAATTGTGTTTTTTTTAACCGCAATTTTAAAATTTAATAAATGTAAATTATGTGTTATTATTTCAATATTTAAAAGGAGATCTATAATTAATATGTATCAATTAGTATTTTTAATTATTAGTCCAAAATTATATATTCTATTATTGTATTTTATTTTTATGATGTTATCGTATTTTATTATATCAAACTCTTTTTAATTTATTAACTTCTATTATTATTTACAAAGTATATATTTTCCGAGAAAATACAAATCTCATGATTTACGTGACGATTACTGTGAGTCAGCTTATCTTTTCTTACAGATATAACAGTCTACTCTTATGTAAGTACTATGAATGTAAAGATGACATTCGAGATATATAAATATTATTCAGACAAATAAAAAGGATGACTAATTTCACTTAAAAAAAGTCACAGACGTTCATTTCACATATGCGCGTATGCGCAAGTATGGACGAATGCTATCTCAACTAAATTAATCCAAACGATTTTATCTTGACGTGTTAAAATTGTCTATAACGAGCGACGATCGTTGCTAGCGCAACGAATTGCTTGCACGGAGACTTATCGGCAGGATTCACTCCCGGAAGGAGTGGTCCGATTAATGGATTTCCCGTCACTTGTGTCATTAGTCGCTCGTATAAGTAATAAATAAATGTATCCTGGGATCGGTACGGATCTTCTCGCTCCCGTATGGCCAACGTTTATTATCCTGTCGCGAATTAGCGAGGAACGGTGCGAGCGATCGACCTCGATACGCTCTATCGGGGATATACGGACTGTCGCGATCGATCGATCCTCCGTGACGTGCGCGTGGTTCGCGCTAAAAGAGAGACGAGCTAAATCGCCGATGAGCCATAGTCGGTCGTTAACGCTAATGACACGTTTTTCCCTCGCTTGTTTATCGCGCGGGCGATACATATATCAAGGGATCTAGCCTAAGTCGATTCCCCGCGATTTCTCTGCAATTGATTTTGTCGCGTTCAACAGTTAAAAAAAATAAAAAAATAAAAAACTCAAATATACTTGTTAAATTATTTAATTAAATACATTGTAACATATTTAAATAATTGAAAATTATTTATGTCAAAATAAGTTTTATTTCGTTATAATTTAAAATCGTTCCTGGGTATGTATAAGATATATCATTGATTGAATTGCGATATACATTTAATATGTTATAATCTTATCTTTTATCTTAGAAATTGTTTTATCTTTCCTTCAAATTTCAAATCTTCAATTCTTCTATCACTTTCTATAACAAATAGCTCGTATAATAATTTCTGATTTATTTCTGATTTATCATTAGTAATTAAGATAAGATCTTTCTCTTTCTCATTCGACAAAGTGGAATTTTATTTTCGAAGAACACCGCATGTTCTCTTTAAGCATCTTCCCAAAGGTACTCGGTTGCCCCACTTTCATTCAGTAGAATCTACAGGGTGGCTATAAACATGTGTTTGTAAACAACAAAGATAAAGTCAATTTTTTTAAAAAAAGATATACAAGATACTAATCAAATTTTTATTAAAAGAAAATTAAAACTGCAAGTATTTTCTTTAGATGTCCGCATAAAAATATATTAACTTATGTTACTTTTTAAAAATAATTTTTAATTACGTATTGAATAACACTTTGCAAACATTTTCACAAAAATCCTTTCGGTGTTTTAATTAAAAATCATTTAAATAGGACGAGTCCCATTTGAGATTTTTCGAAATTTGCAATATTACTGAATTGAGTTATTATGTCCTTCCATAAATGTAGGTGCTTTCATACTGAAAATAAAAAAGCAAAAAATTCTACATTTACATTAGATTTTTCGAAACTCGTTTCGAAACTTCATACTGAAAATATTTGAATTAACTCTATCTCAATCATTTAACAATATTTGTACATTTGAATTTCGTTAGCAAATTAATTGCTTTATTGGCTATTTGAAATGCTCTATATTGATGATATCTCTTATTTGTCATTAAATTTGATCGCGCATCTTGAGACACCCTGTAGACCTCTGGCCGAGTTTCAGTCGTCCTGGCCCACGGCAAAACCGTCTTACCGGCGTTTTTTTTCGCGACGTCGCCGTCGTGATTTGTCACGTGGTGGGTGGCGAACGATTACGTTGCATTTGCGATTTCACGCGAATGCTTCCATCGTGCAACCGCTGCCGAATCTTTTCGCTTGTAAATTCTGTCGATCTTCTCACCTCTCACTTTCGACAGTAGCATGCTTTGCTTAGACAATGTGTTCTCTGTGCTTTATTTTCTTATCTATTCCCTCAGTAGATTTTATTTCATATAAATAGGGATTATAATTCCTGATAATATGCCAAACGATTGTTAATGTTGAAGCGCGTACTAAATAAAATCGTACAAATGAAAAAAATAAACATGCACTCGAATAAGATCATTAATTTGCTAAATTTTATATAAAGTGTTTCTTACTTTAATTGTTGGATACGCCCAGTTAAATCGATTAAATTTATAAATGATAAAAACTTACCAAAATGACGAGCAGCATATAGCTGATAGGAACGTATCGATGCTGCAACAAAAAAAATTCAAAACCTTTAATAATCTGTTGAATTTTATGCTAAAATTAATTAACATATGCTATCACCGTTTAAATCTAGTCAAAATTGAAAAAAACTGACGATTATTGTCCAGTTCATTAAATTTTCATAATATTACGTTTATACTTTAAATATATACATATATGTATATATAAAATAAATTCTACAAACTTAATCTATTTGCAAGTTCATTTTTTGTAAACAAATAGTTAAAATCAAGTTAATTACTGTAATTCAAGCATTAAGTTGCTCATTTATTATAGTGTTTGAACACCTTATTGAATAACATATGCCGAGATAATTTGACGAACATGAACAAAGAATATCCACTAACGAAGATTTACATCTCGTCAAAATGCACGTTCAGTGAATTGCAAACAGCGTCCTGTTTGTTCGCGGTATGCGCGAACGAGACGACAAGAATACATACATACATGCATTAGATATATATATGTATCGAATTCGACCGGAGCGATAATCCGCGTTAAATTAATTCGACACCTCCGAAACGGCGATTGCGGAACAAATGAAGTCCACGTAAAACCGATTATCCGTCTGGAATTTCCCGCCGCAAAGTACGCGAGACGAGTTTCTGGCGAAATTACGCGCGCCGCAGGTGATTGTCTCCGTTTCGATCTGCCGGCTTCTCCGACAGTTTGCCAAGGGGGCCGACGGCGGATTCGGAGGTCGGGGAGAGGAGGGTCGCTCAGTGTAACACGGCACCGAATAATCTGCCAAGGGACCGCCGCCGAATCTCCGGGTGGGCCTTGCTAAACAAAGCGATCGAGATAGAGAGCGCGAACGGGTGCAAGAGAAGAGACGGCTGCTTGTTTCGTCTAACGAGATACCGAGGAGGAATATGAACGGCGGTGCAAATCGCGTAAGATTTGATTTATATCGATTTACGGTACGTTGCAGGTAAAGCGAAATATGAAACAACCCAGTAAAATTTTAGTTTAAATCTATGAGAAACAACTGATTTTTAGTTCATTATTAATTTGACAAAACATTATTATGACAATCGAGAAACAATTCCTCAGCAAATCCATATTTATTTTCTCATTATTATATATAAAAGAGCAAAATTATGTTTATCTTAAAGAAAAATAGAAAAAGCTGTGACATTAATCTGATAAATTATATCAGTAATTAATTTCTTGTAAGTGAGAAGTAGTAAATATCTGATTATTACGAAATAAAATAATCGTATTTTTTTTAACAAAATTGTGCAATGTAGTTATCTTTCAAATTGAAACATAGTTATAAGTTAAGAAGCTTACTAAAGTTTGCTCGCGTAGCTCATCATTTAATATTCTCGTTATTTTAATGTTCTGTTACAGAAAATTAATTGTTTTAGCCTTTTTCTACTTTTATTACTTCAACTACTTTAAGCAGTATATGTACAATTTATAATCTATACTATTATATATAGTAAATGTATAATTATTAATTTATTATATGTAACTAAATATAATTTTTAATTAATTACATAATATGATTTTTAAATTTTAACATCAATAAATCTAGATTTATTTAAATACCTACATATTAAAGTCAACTTTTAATGCTTGGTCAGAAATGCAATATGTAATACGATTCAATTGTCGAAAAGCCTTCTTGATAGACAATCTCAGTTGATTTTGCCGGTCTCTAGCGGCAGTCGAAATACACGTGCCTCGATAGATAAATAAAATCCGCATGCCACGACGTGGCGAGAAAACACGCTAACAGGAAGTCCCGGAAGTCATTGCGAGCGCGTCGCATCTTATCTATTTCAGGTGCAGTGCACGCATTCGAACGATGATACGACGGCGCGGCGGCGCGCAACATTTATGCGCGAGTAATGTTTATCAAGCGATCTCGCGATTGCGCCGGACAGTAAGCCGTCCTTTGTTACTCTTTCTCCTCCGGACGGAGATTCCGCGAGATTCGCTGGTCATCCCAGCGCGTTAAGTTAATAATCGTCGTTTCAACGTGGAACGCCCGATTAAACGTTTTTCCGCTTTCCACCGCTATCTCCTCGTCATCTTCTCCACAGATGAGACTCATTTCACCGAGATTGCTGGTAGGTCAGCGAAACAGGGGAGGAGAAGAATCGCGACGAAGAGAGGACAGGGCTAATAAGCGTTGTCGAGCAAACGAGTCACATTCAATAATCTTTATTTCTTATTAAGCGGGAGAAAGAGAGAAGAGAGATAATCCTTGCGAGATTCTTCGCGCGTAGCGGTGATACCTGCGCTGCCGATTATACAGGAAGCAAAAAGGCGAAGAAGTGGACGGAGACTTTCTCGAGCGTGGCACCTGCCAACAACTGGATAAACCAAACTGATCTGCATTCCACGATCCTGCACTCCCGGCCGCGTGCGTATGTCCGTGCACGCCCGCCACGCCAAAGACTCTTAATGCAAACACACCGCAAAGATTCACATTTCATCCTTCTCTCTTTCTTTTCTTCATCCTTAACAATTCTGATATTTCAATCGGAACATGACAAACAAGATCGTTCAGCAAAAAAAAAAAGAAAGAAATTGAAATTGCTTCCACAAAATCTTGTAAAACGTGCGGAAATTTCAAACCTTGATAAAGATGTCGATGGCTTCTCGTAAAAGACAATTGAACGTACTTACGCGATAAGTAATTCAAATACTGTTTTTCGCGAATATACATTTTGTAGAAAGTGTGCAAAATTTCACTGCTGATAAAACTGACTAGAGTTTTATTATTAGAATTATTCTTTTATACGCGAAAGATGACTATAATCGTACGAAACGAAGCGGTACAAGAGAAACTGTCCCTTCCCTATTCACCACCTTCGCTGCAAGTGTCGCATAGCACACGGACTAATCTCGATCGTTTGTCGTCGACGACACCTCGATCTCGTACCAACCAATCTTGGTGCTGCGGGCAGGGGCTGCGAGGTGGGATCAGGATTATGGAACGCGTGCCGCGCGATGCTAGCGGAGAGGAGCGTGTCCGTATGCACGACTAGCTGGTCGTCATTCACGAAGAGGGGAAATAATCGGTCCCTCTAACGAGGCGATTCCCGAGATCGTCCGGCGAACAGATCTGCATTCCCGGACTGGCAGGAGGAGAAGGGTATGGCGCAGGATTAAGCGGTCGCAGTACGGCCGTGGCTCGATTATGACCTTCCTGCACGTGGCACGTGCGTGACTGCCGATGCTCCGCGCACGGCTCCCTCAGGAATGACGCCGCGGCGCTTAGCCGAGGATGATAATTGCTGACACCTGCGTATAAGGGAATGATAGATCATTACCCATACACATGTGTCGAGCATACGCGCTCTGCCATACGTCCGCTCTGACGTGACCGTTCCCTACTTACCTACCCGGCCGTTTCGGGGCCCGCTGATTTCGGCTTCGCCGAATATACGCAACTGACACGCGTCACATTCGAGTAATTCGGTTGAGTATTTTTTTTTTAAGTTGTAAGTAAAAAAATATGATTTAACATTTAACTGAATCAAATACAAATCGTACGTTTATGAAAATTTTAATTGTTTAATAATTTCCTATGTTTTTAACGTAAAAAAGAAATTAGTTTGCGGTTTCATTTCGCTATTAAAATTCTTCAGTCCGCGCGTTGGCCGATGATATAATTAAAATTCTAACCATGATTCATTAGCGATTCCGCTTCTATGATTTCACTTGTTATCAACAGCTTTCTCGTTACGTTAGTAATTTAACTCACCTTTCAACTTTCAACTTTCGAGATAGACTAATTTAATGCTTTAAATTCAGTATTTTAATTACATTACAATATCAAATATACATATTGCTTTTAGAAGAAATAAAAATTTTTACACATTTCTATTTTTTAAATATTTCACACCGTCATGTTTTATGTAAAAATATACTTATTGTATTTTTTGCTTTCCTTTCAGTTCATTTGTTATTAAAAATTTTAGATATTTTTAGTTTCCAACTCTTCAGAAATAGAATATACTACTATTTAGAATAGAAGGTACCATTAGAATTTAATTAAAATTTAATATTATCCCAATTAACTCCGGTTCAATAATTTTACGCTTTACTGTGCGAATAAATTATCAATTACATGTCTGTACAATAACCTCTTGCTTTATACATCGAGAAAAATTATGAACCAAAAGTTTTGTTGATATACAATATCTTGTTAAATCGTTTTGGTTTAGAGAACACAAAACAGAACTGTTTTGTTGTTCTCTAAACCAAAACGATTTAACAAAATATAAGCAAATAACATATTTGTTTATATCAACTGAACAATTCTCTTGGGTATACATATATCAACAAAACTTTTGATTCATAATACAAAACATTTTACTCAGTGTAATATCAAGTGAGACTCACTCAGTATAAATTGTTACATGTTTATAAAAATCAATATTGTATTTTATAATACAATATTGAAAGTTTTATCTCACGGATTATTGTTACCTAAGGCAAAAAGAGATAGTGTATCGCTAGAACTTTGTTTAGTCTCAGCACATGAGCGACTATAACTATAGCACGCGCGATCGCAAATTAAATTACATAAAATAAAAGGTTTATATTAAATCATATTCAGTAAAAATATCATTCCATTAATATTTAATACATTTTGATGATTAAATATTGCGTAATCTTTCGTATTTCATCAGAGTTGCTTGAACAAACGTAATTATCGACAAAATATATTTGAATTTCAGACATTTTCTGATAATAATAACGATTTTTGCGAGAGTGGCAAAGTGCAAATAATCCGGGATCTTTTTGACGATCGTATCACGCGTACATGCGCCCCTCGTTATGTTTATATCGCGCTCACGGGGCGCGTACACACGCGCAACTGCAATTGTTGACACCCCCGAAGGGATGCCGTGCGGCGCATTTAGGCTTAGGGTGATAATGGCCTTAGTGCTAGTCCATGACGCGTGCATACGCCGCTCATCGACGTTACATGAGCAACGCGCGAAATGACAAAACCCGTATGTTTCTGTATTATTTCTTTTTTTTTCCTCGCAGTGTTGCATCGAAATGGATTTTCGATATAATAAATTTAAAAAATCTCGTAGAAACAAATACTAGTGAATGATTAAAGTAACGAGTGGTTACAGAGTAGCAAAAAATAATAAAACGCTTTATTCAAAGACATTTCTTTCATTTTTATAGGTGGCCAAAATGACCAAACTCAATTGCTTCGATGCATTCAAATAAAAGGAGATTACTTAGTATCAGAAAATATACTTCGATTAAATAATTTATACTTTTTTCAAAAATATTTTTACCGCTCTGTCGTTTTATTTATTAAATTCTATCGCGATAAAAATATCATTCATTCGATTTATTTTTCACCGTTACATTTTAGCATGCAGTCGCGCAAAATGTCGAGCAGGTCGAAGAGCACGAACAAGAGGATAGAGAACTCGGAGAACAAGCCGTCGGCGGCGACCTAAAGGCGAGGAGTCCGGGTGAGCGGGATGACGAAGGGGGCCGATAACAATGTGGCACATTCTCGCAATAAGATCCTCGCTCTCGTTCCCTCGCATGCCAAACGAGAGCTCCCGCTGCTCTTCTCGTTCTCTTCTTGCCTCCTAACACGGCGGCGGCGGCGGCGGCGGCGGCGTCCGTCTGTCCGGCGATGATTGGTGGCGCTCGATCCGCTAAATCGCCGCGCGACCAGGCGTACATTTATTTCGCGTGCTTCGAAGGGCGCGCGGCGGGTGGCTGCTGAAAGAGAGAGAAAGAGAGAGGGCGAAAGGGAGAAAGAGAGAGAGGGCGAGGTGAAGGGTGTAGGGAAAAAGGGAGGAGGGAGGACCGAGGGCCCGCAACAATGCGGCATATGGCGCGTGCTCGTCCCGAGCAACACGCGATGCAGTTCAGCTGCCGGCTGCATCATCAGTCGGTTCTCGCACGAAGCCGCGTGCACCGTGCGCGCGAGCTACCGGGTCGCCTCTTTCTCTCTCTCTCTCTCTTTCTCTCCCTCCTTTTCCCTTCTGTTCCCTGTGCCTCGTATTGCCGTTCTACTTTGTTCGAAAATACGCCCTGCTCCCTCTTCCTCCTGTCTGTCCTGCTGTCTTCCCTTCCTCCCCCTTCTCATACTTTGCTTCGTCCTTCCCCGTCATTCGAGTTATAGCACGCGGATTTTCGAGAATTAAACTTCCGAGGCGTGAAGAAATAACTGAATCCTGATTTCACTTCTTCGTTTTAAATTCAGTTGAATTTTACTTTGATGAAATTTTAATTTCACATTAAATATTATTCGTTTAAACGGGGAAGATTATGAGGATATAAATACCCTCGTGTTCCTCGTAACTCTATTTTACTCATCTTCTAGTGTTCTCTTTCTTCCTCGCTCTTCTAGTTTTACGTCATCTCTCTTCGTTCGCATGTCGCGGGACAAACTTCTTGGCATCTCCCGATATGTCGAGGCCCTCGAGGCGAGAAATTTGAGGGATTCGGGCCCGAGCATTGCGTGCGCCCACCCTCCCCCTTTCTTTCCTTCTCTTTCTTCATCATCTCGCGCTGCAAAGATATTAAGAGGTCTCTCTACCTACGTCTTCGTTACGTATGTTAGCCAAGCCGCCACCACCTTCGTTGCAAGCCCACCCATGCTTCACGAAAAGCCTTGCTAGGTAACCGCAAACGGGGTGCCGCATTACAGGACTTCTCTCGTATTAGGATTGCTGATGTCTGACATTAGAAAGTATCTATTATTATCTTTTCGAACATTTTCTTTTTTTCTTTCGTTTTTACATTCGTTATTACGATGTTAAAAATGATATTAAGATGTTTTTTACAATTACTATCCTTCTGAGAAAGGCATAATGTTTAGCCCTTATTTATTTCCTGAAAATCGATTATAAATAAAAATAACTAAATATAAAAATCAAATATAAACATAATTCACCCAATAATATAGAAATTGTTGGAATTAAGACTTATGTGTGGGAATAAATATAGCGGCTTATTAATAACAAATTATTTCATCGTCTCCGGTAGTACCCGAGAATTAAAAGAAACAGATAACGACAATTCTGGGTCGTTGAACTTATTTTTCTTCCGTGCTCTCGGATTAATTACTCCCGGTAACATTCGCGGCGGCGAGTAATTCAGCGATGCGGCGGAGCACGAAGTCTTGCGATGGAGACATCGGGGGACCGGGTTTAGGTGGAAAGAGAACGGAATGCGAAAGCAGGACATACGAGCGACAGAGAAACGGAATGAGAAAGGAAGACGAAGAGAAGGAGAGAGAAAGAGAGAAAGAGAGAGGGGAAGGGGAGGGATAAGGAGGGAGAGAGAAGGAGAGAACCGAACGATGGTGTTGGCCTCTGCATCGAGAACGCAGTGGCTGGTCGCACCTGTCGCGATCACGGTGGTCTGATGCTACTGACAATGAGAAAGAGACGCCCCCACGGCCGGGCAGGCGCGGCGGACGCGTTCCGAACTCGTTCATTCGCGTTCGTTCCTGCGCGTGGTGTGTCCCGAAACTTTGTCAGACGAGTGCAGAGAGTTCTTCCGCCATGCATCACGCGCGGTTTTGCCGTCGCCGTTGGGATAAGAGATGCGCGCATCCGTAATCCCGGAGATTAATCTCGTAAAACCATCAAGCGCGTACCCCTCCCGCCGCGCTTCCTCCAGTCAAATTGAATTCGATCGAATCTCCGTAACGATTCCATCGCCGATATCGCGGAGCTTCTTCCTCCAGCGTTCACGACGTTTTATACGGTTTCGCGGCTCGGCGATGAAGAAATTCTGTTTATTGTTGAATGTACCATGGGTTTCCGCAACATTGTATCTCTAATGAGAGGCACGAGTGTTTGTCGCGCAGAGAATCGTAAATCAATGTCCGCGCGTTCCGCTCTTTGCGAAGCAGTCCAAATTTCGCAACTGGCTGACCTGTATTCCTGAATTTTGATTCCCAGTTCTAGCAGATCGGTTAGTTTATCTCGTGCGAATTGAATTAAGGAACGATAACTCTATTTCGTGTTATTATTGAACGAGGATGCATGATGGACGAACGCTGTTCGATGCAACAAGAACTTATGCAGAAATTTAATTTAAAATTTCATCTTTAGATCGTGTTAAAATTTTCCTGTCTAGGAAATACATGAGAATTTATCAATATTTTGATCGATGCAATAAACTCTATAATGTAGTTAATTAAAATAAAATGTAGTTAATTACTATATAGAGTATATTCACTAAAGATTTTTCAATTATTATATTTATAAGAAGATAAAAATATTACAAACATTATATACTAATGCGTCCTATACATATACTACATAGTCTCTCTTTCTCTGCATAACGAAGAGCTTACATGCGGCCATCCTCTTACGATTCTGCCTGTCCTTCAGTTACGTCTCTTTTTGAATATCCTCTTTTCCCTGATTCTCTCATCGTTTCTTTGACTTTTCGCTAATTTTTTTCTCGCCTTGCCTTATCCTTCGTAACTCTTATCCTTTGTAATCATTACTAGAACTGAAATTTTTTCAGAAACGACTAATTCAGTCATATAATTTGCGAAATCTTGAAAATAAAAAAATAGCTTTGAAAATAAAAACAGTTTTATTTTTCAATCACGTTTTTCATATTTTTAGGTATTTTTTAAATTAAATTTGCTAAACACGATAATGAATCTCGATAATAAATTGAAACAGTTTTATAAAAAGTTTTATAAAAAGTGCCGTTTAAAATTATTTTCGTTACATAAAATCGAATAAAATTATAGAATTTCTTAAAATAACTGCTGACATTTTAGAACGCATTATCCTTTGTTTTATCAATTTTATAATATATTTATGAATATTGAATATTGGTTTTAATTTTTTAGTTAGATATAAATCCAGAAGAAAATTAAACTTTAGAAATAGAAAAGAAGAAAATCATTTTTCATTTAACCGAGTAGTTTTTATTTGATCATAACGGATTTCTCTCGATTATTTATTAAAATAGCTTGGAGTCGAAATAACCATCCTTTTAGATATTCTTGCTAATAAAAATATCGTTTATAAATTTGTTAAAAAAATTAAATATTTTTTTTATGTTCATACGTTTTATTTTACTATTTCGTACACTTATAATCTCCTGTGACTTTTATATACAAATATACTATATAGAAAATATGTTCTTCTAAAATCAAATAAATAATTTCAATGACATTCTATTTTCTTTTCTTCTCTAATCACATTATTGTTATTTTAATCAAATGTGTAGACAGACACGTAACTCCTGAGGTTATTATTTTTCATGGCAGCGAGTGGCAGCCCAATAAACCCACCTGCTCAACCGACCTCGTGCCATTACGAGCTATCGTTAGCACTGCTCGTTGTCTCGAGAACCAGCCGGATAGCGGCGAGCCAGCCAATCGAGAGAGCCGACGTTCGTTGCGGCATACGCCGCGAAGATGCGCCGTGGCGAACGTTACGGCGCGGATTTCCCGAAATTAAATTGGACCGGCTAGATTGCACGCACGCAGAATGTCTTCCTCCTGAAACTGCGGCGCGCCGTGCCGAGGCTGGCAACGGCGCGGCGGCGGCAGCGGTGGCGGCCAACCAAATCCGGATCGTCGCGTTTATGTCTCAATTAAGCCGGATGCCCGCGGTATTAATCTGGAGAGGGGAACGGCGGAGAGCGCAGCGAGGGATCGATCGATCGCGCTGATTGAAACGGCTGCCTCCGATCTTAATGCGGGGTTACCATTGTTGGCGGCAAACACACGCGTTTGTGTAACGTAATATAGCTAATCTGCCGCACGGGTTTCGTGCGATATATGGTATCGCTCTACGGTGCGAGGCCGATACGACATTACGATAGCGGGATAATACTGGCGATCTGTGTTCTGTGCGCGCGTTGTGATATTCTTATCTCTATTGAGCTTGACAGAGTCGTAAATTTTCAAGAAGCTCCTATTGATTACCGATGAAAAGTTTCGAACGTTCGTAATTTACAATAAAGTGAACTAATTTAGTTCTTTAGGCATTTTCGTAATTATTATAATCATGTGTATGCGTATATTTATGTTTCTACAATGATAATATCATGACAAAGTTTATATCTTGATAATATAATGGGACATTATAGAGAAAGGAGAAGAATAAGGGTAAATTGTTTCATTTAAATATGAAAAGTTGTAAAAATTTAAAAATCTTATGTTAATAGTTTAATAACTTGTCTTGTTTTATAGTAAATTTGTTCTGTTATACGATGTTATGCAAGTCGATGTGATTAAACTCGCAAATATAAACAAATCTTCCATATTACTACGTAATGAACGATGTGAAACGTGCTTGGCATCTCGTAAGATTCGCTTCGCTTTTCGGTTGCCGCTGTCAGCCGCAGCATCGTCTTTATCGGGCCCATGGGGAGGGCCTTTCTCAGGCCCTTCGATCGAATCGATCGAGTCGATCGATCGACGACAAAAGGTGTCCAATACATCGTGCGATTGCATAGCGGTGCACGTGGTGGATGCGGCGGAACGTGCAACGAAAATCAGGAGAAAGAGAGGAAGAGGAAAAGTCTGAGAGGAACGACGAGGAAGAGCAGAAGGAGGGAAGAAGGGGGAAGAGAAGAGGCTGTCGCGTTGCGGCGAGTTGCAACGAGTTGCACAAAAGGAAGCGATCGCACGTCATACTTAACGAGGGCCTGCTGCGCCTCCTCTGTCCCCACCCACCTCTCTCCGGGCCCTCTTCTCTCATCTCTCTTTCTCACCACGATCCCGTCCTCTTCCTTCCTTTCCTTCCGCGTTCGGCGTGCCTCCGCTTATTCTTTCCCCCGCCCGGACGCTCGTAAGCTCGAATCTCTGTTTATCTTTATCTCTTTTGGTTTGGTTTGTCGGCTCGCGGCTCGGCACCGTGATTACAGAGTACCCGCCACTCACCTCGGGAACTCTGGTGGTCCTCTCTCCGCCGCTCGCTCATCTCCTACTACCTCTTTCCCCCTGAAACGCGCCGGCGACCCACGCGAGATGACGACGGATAGTGTGCGGCCAGGAGCAAGTGGGACCAACCTACCGTCGCCTCCCGCAGCTCCTCGTCCTTCGTCCATCCTGCTCCTTCACCTTCTCTTTCTTGCCGTGCCGTGCTCCGTTCGTCCTCGTTACTTTATCCCCCCCCCCCCCTCATCCTCTTACGCCCTCACTCTCTTTCATCTTTTCTCTTCGCCGTCTTGTTCCTGCTCTATCTCATCATTGAGCCTACTCTCTTTCTCTTCTTTTTCCATCCTTTCCCTTCCCGTTTCGTCTCATTTTACCTATTCTACCTGTCCTTTACTATCTCCCTCCTTCTGTTCTTCCTATCCTTTCGCTGCTGCTTCTGCTCCCTCTTTTCGGATTGTCTTGCTCCTTCACTCTCTTCCTGTCTTCCTCTCTCTTTCGCCTTTACTTCCTTGCTCTCCTCTTCTCGCGCACTAACTACCTGTGTCTTATTAGCGATACAGTCGACGCGAAAAGGCAGTGGGTTCGAGTAGGTGATGTGTTAATCAGACGATTCTGAGAGCTGACACGACGCGGCAATCTTTTACACGTGCGACGCCGCGTCTGTTATTGAAAATCGATGAAGATTCAAAAACGATTATGACGACCCAGAAAGGAGTATCGTAAAATAATATATATGAGATTTATTTAACTTAAATGAAATATATAATACACATTAATAATTTCTATATCGAATATGAAAATAGTTAATTCATTAATTTTAACTTTTTACTTAAAAATAACTAAAGAAAAAGTCAGATGTCTTGATTTATTATTGCTAAAATATAAATATAAAATATAAAAAATATAAATTTAGATGATAAAAACTCATCGTATTACTCATTATATGAATAACATACATATATGTATAATTTTTGATATAATAAAGTAGATTAAAATTGGTGATATATAATAAATGCAGGATGTGTTGCATATATTAATTGAAATTATTTATAGATATATATGAAAATGTTTGAAAAATTCTGACAGAGAGAGCACAAAAAGACATGTCGCGCGGATTTTGGATATTCTTGGAAATGATTTTGGGTCATTCGATTTTATTTTTAAGTTTACGTTATACCGTTATGGTGCGATACAATCATTTATGCAAGATACGAATAGAAAGCAGGTGATAGCGGAATAAAAGCAAACCGGGCAGTATGACATATTAAACGTAAAGTTAATTAATGCAAAAACACTTAGAACAATTTTTTATATATTTTTTCTAATTTAAAAAAGACAAGATGTATTATAATCATTGCAGTACTAAGATGTTATATATATTTAAAAAAATTTGTAATGTGACAAAGAAGATTCTTTTAGTAATTTTGTGATTGATATTAGTTAAAAACCTGTAACTATTTTTAAAAAGCTCTTAAATTACTTAAAAAAATAGAATTTCAAATTTTTTAATAATAAATAAACACTTGAATTTTTTTAAAGAATTGAAAAGTTGGAAAGTAGCTTAATATTATCGAATATTTTTATAATAAACATATCTATAAATAAATATGTATCAATATGCTAATAAATATTATATACAAATGAAAACTACATCATGTAAAACATATTCTAATAACAAATTCATAAATATCTTATTTACGTTAGTCTCTCGTAGAAAGAGTGCTTATTTTGCACTCACAAAGAGTGCAGAGAGAAAACGCGCAATTCCCTAAATTTTCTCAGTTACTTATAGAAAAGTGAGCTGTTTACAGTGCAACAATTGTTGCCTGTATTATCTTCGTGACGAGCCTACAGAATAATATAGGGGATAACGTGGAATAAACTCTTTCAAAGAACCACTCGGAAGTTGCGGATGCACCGGCCGTGAACGGAGCAACTTTGAACTGCAGCCAGTTGCGAAAAGGGAATATCGCAGAATTTAAAGCCCGAAAGAGTGTGGAACGCCGTGTCGGATAATATTTCGTCGAGCGTAACGCGCCCCGGGGTGAAATACGAGGTTGCGACGAAGGGGAAGAGGTTGAAACTAAGCAGGATCGCCACGTAACGAGCGGTGCGCATGGGTCTTTCACCTGTGCCGTGAGAGGGGGTGGTATTCTGGCTTTCCACTCCCTTTCCTTCATTCCTGGATCCTATTAGGAGTGCACGCGGCGATGCACTCGTGGTCTCTAACGACCCGTGAGAGAAAACTGCGGCGGTGGCGGCGGCGGTGGTGGCGGTTGCTCTAATCTAAAGTGAATTTCGGCACGACGTAGGCGATTTATTTTCACGATTTTTACAGCGCCCTCACCTCTTCATGACTACGGCGCAGAATATTATACGATTAATGTATGATCGTAAACATTTGCGATCTCGCGAGGGTTCGCTCAAGATATATTGGTGAACGTCAAGCGTTTATTGAATTAAAAAAAAATAAAGATTGCTGCATATCCTAATTAGAATTAACTTTTTCATTTGTGGGATTAGCAATTGAATATTCTTTCTTGCATAGATTATATTTGTGCACAGACGAAGAAAGAAAATTAAAGTCTTATCACTTTATTCATCTTAATATAGCTTCAAGAATGAAAAAATAGCGCACAGGGTTTGTTTAAATTTATAATGTAATAAGGACTGACAGTTTTGGTTTTAAAATAAAGCTTTTCTAATCCCTTAATTGTATTTTTATTTAACTCTAACAAGATTGAGCTTTATTTACATAATTGCTTTTCTTTCTTCATAATTCAATGTAATTATATTTATAAGTAAGATAGCTAAGAGATTTGTATAATGATATTAACTTTAAGTTAATTTTAAGTTAAATAATTTTCAAAAATAAAAAAATCATTGCCTTTTGTAAGAAAATAGAATAGTCTAAATAAATAAGATTATAGTTGAAGTAAGTGGTATTATAAACTAGAAGTAGTTGGCGAGTTGCATAGGCACGTTCGCTCCTAAACTGTTAAACAACCGGACCTTAAAAGTACATCCTCGAAGGTAGGCTTTCTTGATTACAACCCACGTTCAGACGGAGGCTACGAGGAAGCCCATGGTGATAAGCTCATAAGGAGACAGTCTACGAGACTGCCCTGTTGAGCATTTAAGATTCACGTACGGCCTCATCGTAACTCTCGCAGTCACTTCCGCCCGATAAACCTGCGCAGGTGCGACGATTCGCGGTACATAGAGTAGCCGGTGGCTTTATCGGTGGCAGAGACAATCCAAATGTGTGTGTGCGTTGATATGTTTGCCACACGGATGTCAAAGCGATTGAAATATAGAGGAGCACGCTATTTGAATTTTTCATTCTACAATATTGGATAATTATACATCGTATAGATTACAGACAGAAATAAAGAATTTTTGTTTTAACGCGCGAGTGCAGTGGAAATCGTAGATAATCGAAAACATCAATACATCGTTTTAATTTTATAATCCACTTCTATAATTTACTTTTATGGAAAATTAAAGCGTCACTCATCTTGTCACATATCCTGCTTCTTCCATAAAAAATAATATTGTTTCATTGCTCGTCATTTACTGATCAACTTCAATTATCTCGTGTGCTTTGGGCGAGACCGGAGCAAATCGTGCTCACCCATCGACCCCTTTCCAGCGTCGTTGTACGTTACATTAACGCCGTGGAATAATTTAGCGGTGAGCTACAGGTCCTGGAGCGGCCATAAAGCCGTCGTGTAGTTGTTAGTGTTTCTCAGTGAAACTCCTTACGTGCCGTAAAATAGTAATGCAAGATCGTAGTAGTGGCTTTCGTCGGAAAGAACGAGACATAGAGTATCCGCTAATGACGAGACAAGTGCTTATCAAGTAATTTACACATTGCTAACTAGGTGTCGGGCAATTGGCATATTTTTGTGGCTGAGATTAAAAAGAAAAGGCGCTAATTATTGATAAAAGTATCGGGAGATAATTTCGTTTTTCTTGTTTTTACAAAATTCATATAAATGTTAGAATATAACAAATATATTAAGTTATTTTTTGTGCACAAAAATTTGGTGTGTTATGTGCACATTATATTAAGTACATTAATGTAATAAATATATTAAAGTATAAATTTTTATTGTGTGCATATAAGATTCTTAGAATTAAATTATTAAAATATAAAAAAATTTACTATGGCTGTTTTATTCTCTGACATTATCCGATCAACGAATGTTTTAGAGAATATGACCATGTAACATGAACTATAAAATTGTCTATGAAAGAAGAAATGGAATTTAGAAGATTGATAATGAGACAGTGAGATAAATTTAATGAATCAAAATAGACAAGTGACCTGTAAAGATTCATATAACTGAAATATATTTTTACGGCTGGGATTGTAAACTGAGAGAGATTTTGCTAATTATAAATAAAAGATTTATAGTAAAGATTCTATACTTGCCTTATTTTTTTAAGTATTTAAAATTTACAAAGTAATTTAAAAGTTTTACTTCTTTTCCTGATCGCGAATACCTGATCGAGAAAGTTTTATAAATCAAAATATGACAGATTAATTACTTTTAAAACAATGTATTTCATATATAATAAAATAAAATATTTACTATCCCTAAAGAGAAAAAATTCGTCTTTATTTAAAGTATACTTTCGGACTCTTTCATGCCAAAAGATGCCGACGCGTTTTGATACTTGCCTCAAAATGACAATTCCTAAAACAAATTTATGAGACGTACGAATTATTGCGTTCAATTCTTTGTCGTCGCGTCGTCGTTGTCATCGCCGTCGAAAAAAAGAAAAGAATAGAGTCCAAGGGAGGCTGGATTCGTGCATAAATTCCGCGCGCGGCACGGAATACTTTTATCCCCCCGAAGTGTTCGTATGTCCACATGAGGGAGAGGGTGTCGAAACGACCCGAATCAAACGAACATGAAGAGCGAGAGAGAAAATTCGGCCTACCGACGAAAAAGGTACGGCACGTAAAGGTAAATTCCTGTGTGATCTTTCTCTTTCTCTCTCGCTCCTTCTCCTCCTTCAGTTTCCCCCTTCCTTCCCTCTTTGGTCTCGCACGGTCCTCGATTTAAATATCAAAGGCGGCTTAAATCTGACCTATACCACGCTGAATCATGTTGCCTCTATAGGTTTATAGGGGATTTACTGGCGCGCTATTCCGAGGGAGGGATTCTCGTATAGCACCGTGTTGACCGAGGCGCTAACATCGTCCAGGACAAAGGCTCGCACCAGGGTCCCACCAGAAGAGAAGGAGGGAGCAAGAGGAGAAAGAGGAGGAAGGGAAAGAGCAGGAGAAGGAGGAAGAGATATATTCGTCCTTGGACCATCCTGTGAGAAAGTTCCTGATCCCGTGTGTGTCTGCAAACCGAATTTACATATGGCACAAGGATGCATTCAGCAATTAATCCTGTGTACTGGCCACATTGGTCCTATACCGGGTGCTTCGAATATATCATTGCATTCGGTATCTCTACTTTGACATCAGAGTTTGGCGTTTTAATGATACAGTATTCAACTGCTCTTGCGTTTCTTTAATTTATACACGTAAAAGTTAATAAAAAATATGTAACATTCGATATTATCAATTATTTATATTGTACAGATAGCGATATATCCCTAAATTATTCGTATTGCTCAATTTGTTTGTTTAATATAAAAATTATTTATGTATGTAGTTTAATCGTTTGACTGCGGACAAGTGCAATCGCTTATTCCACTAAAAATCATGCTCTTTACTTTATTAAAAATGCCATATTTATATAAATAAAAAAATTGCATACTACATTTTATTCTGTTTCGATCAAACAACGTCCGCAATAAAACGGTTAAAATTAAATTAGAAATAAAATCTGAGTAATCTTTCGTAATTTAATTCCCGAATATCAAAAAATCTTCGCGTGCGGTAATTATTCAATGAGTGATCTCTCTTTAGTTTGATCTCTGACATCTGTGTATGTATATGTGATTTCCGATATTGACGACAGTTCTGTATAATCAGGATATCTTGAACAATTAAGCTTCGCACCCTCAGGTGCGCGCATAATCGCTCGTCCGTTTCTGCCTGCGGGTAACCTCGAGTCAGTCGAGAAATCACGGTCGTTTACAAACGCAAACAGATCTGTTTGACAGATGCTGTTGACGGATCTTAGACAGCGCTTGTAACGCGTGCTATGTTGAGACAAGAGTTTATACTGGAATCGCATTGACAGTCAATTAACCCACCAATTAAATTCTCGAGTTAACTTGCACTTCCAGACTACGATCGTTACACGTGCCGCATTATTGTCCCACGCCCTGTTGCGGTGGTCTCACTTTTTCCAGTTGGATCATGTTAGACAAAAACAAATGCAAACATACTCAATTGATAATAATCGATAAAATTATATAATAATTTTGAGATTGGTTTGTAGAGGTTTTTTTAAGTTTACTTGGATCAAACTCTTTAACAAAGAGTAATCCTTCTTCACATTCTAATTTCTGCGCTTACGTGAATTCCTATGCTAATCCTTAAATTATCCCGTTCAAATCTAGTTAATTTCGAAGATTCTTCTCTGAACCTGGCATCACTCCGCACCGTTCGGATGAAGAATTTCGGCTCGTTTAACGCTGATCCGTAGCGCGCCGGACGTATTTTCTGCCGATGCTGTACCTTATTTGCCGATAATCACGGATCTGGATAGGTCCCCCTCCCGGGGAGACAGGGTGATGGCTATTTTAGTGGGTGGAAAATTATACGGCGGCTTCTACAGGCTCTAAAATGGGCAGCTCTTCGGTTACGAACTATAATAATCATTTCGTCGGATGGGTTAGGGAGCAGAATAAAGGGGGGAGGGTGGGGCACGAGGGACGTGGAGAAGGTGAAGGAGGCGGTCGGGTCGGATACACGGGCGCATATGCCAGCCGGCTTCAAACCGTTCCGATGTGGTAGTCAACGTATTTACCGGCTCGTTAACGTCCCGTAGAGAGACGACGACATTCGTACTCCTTCCACCCTTTCTCTGTTGTTCCACCTTTCCAGAGACCCACGACTTCTCATATTTCCGTTCTGCTGTTCACAATTCGCGCCTCTGATTCTCAATGTGGTTGGGAATAAGGTCAAGTGGCTCTAACAATGCAGCACGCGCCGTATAAATCCTCTCCTGCTCATTTAGTTCTGCGTTTTTTATTTCTAAATTAGTACTGAGCATTAACTGCGTGATACTCACATATTTTCACAAAAATTATTCCATAGGAGCCACAACGTGTAGTAATTATTTAAAAAAGTTAATCGCATTAAATTTATTCCTATTCAGAATGCTCATAATTGATTTGTATAACATTGACACGTAACATTTTTTTTATTTATCATATCTTTTATATACGATAATATATAAAAGATATTAAACTGTTAATAAAAAGAAGCTAAAGAGCTAATTTCGTAAATATACGAATAATTTAGGAATAATAATAAAGATCTTGCCACATTTCTGATGTGATATATTTAAATCCGCTTTTTTCTACTTTCGTACGACAATAGGGACGATTCGTCGTTTAATCCCCGTCGTTCTGCCATCGTCTACAATGTCGCGGCAGTAACTCGACCGATGGAGGCAACGGTGAAGCTTGAATAAGAAAACGACGCGGAAATCGGGAAAAGAGGAGGCAGCGCGCCTCGATAAAGAAGTCGAAAATTTACGATCGCGCTTGTCGCCGTCCGAGATTGCCCCGTCGTAATGTCACCGCCATACTCGACGCCTGTCCCCGACGAATTCGTCCCGCGGGACGTACCGGCACCATCGCGAATATCTACGACCTTTTTATCGCCGCGCTATCGCGCCATCGTGAAATCGAAACAAACTCCTTTCCGCGCGACTTCTCTCATGTCACCGGCTGTTTCCGACTCTCGAAGGGACAGGGATGATCGGCATTTCCGGCTTTATCTTCTCGCTTGATTATCACGTCAAGTCCGTTTACCCCTTGACGTTTATCCCATATGATCTTGCCCCGTTTCTTTCTTATTGCCTGAGATCTTGTTGTTCTATCTTTATTGTTCTTCATCTTTTTTTATTTTTTTTTCTTCGAATAAAATAAAATTTTGTCATTATTTATAAGCAATTTGTCGAACGTCAAGCAGAAAATTTTTGTTTTTTATACGCCCATATTTTGCACGTATTCGTACATCTTTATAAATGAAAGTTAACAAAATATATCTTAAGTGATATAATTTCACAAGCTCATAGATGAATAATAGCATTTTCGCATTGCATTTCTTCCTTTTTTTTCAAAAACAATTTCTCTACTACTTGTATCCTCGTCTATTCGCCAGTGATAGCGTGGAGAAGCGAAAGAAGATACCGGCCGAGATCGGCGAGGGCGGACGGGAGAGCCCGAAAAGGGAGACAGAGAGAGATTTCGGCTAGCGGTGGTGGACCAGGAGAAACGAACAAGAGAAGCGACGGCGGCAGTGGGCAGGCAAGAGGTGGGAGAGGGACGAAGGACCGAAAATGGGCAGTGTGTAATTTTGCGCCGGCTTAGGAAAACACGGCGGCCACCCGCGCGTTTCGCGAGCGACGAGGATTTAAAAATAGAAGGCCGCCGGAGGATGGCGGAGGGACGCATGCCGATCGCGCCGTCGGCCACCTTGTTCTCCATTCGGCCGTCCCTTTGTCTCTGGACAGCGAGTAGGGGAGTAAGGTTGGAGCAGGAGGAGCGGGCTTTGCCACTTTGCATCTCGACGCGACTCGGAGCTCTCGATCGTACGAAAGTGCGAATTGGAGGTGCTTGAAAAAAAGGGTGAGAATCGATGAACGTATGCAGACGATATTTCTCTTTATGGTTCAATCTTATTTTTTGCTTAAGAGATAATTTTTCGTATATTCTTATGCTGATAAATAAAGTGATAAAGGATTATTGGATATTTTACATTTAGAATGTAACTGAAGAATCTGTATTAACTTTGAAGTTCAGTTCTACATATCCAAACAATAATACCAAAGAATACACAAACAAAAGTCCTAAAAGGTTTCGTTAGACGGATAATAACCATATTTAAAAATAAGAAATCGCACAACTATTTTATCGCAAACACAATAACAGTTTTAAATCTTAAAGAAGAAGTTTATTCTTGAAAATTTATTCAAGCTTTTGCATATTTATGCATGGATTTTATCGCATGCGATAAAAAATACAAAGCATTACGTATCCACCAGAATTTTTTTCAAATTGTGTCGAGAGTTAAACAAATTAGCTTTAAATGATCCTGTACGTACAAATCCAATGGATTTAAATCTATTGAACGTGAGTACCAGCATATTGACGATGAGTCTCATCATTTTATCCAGTGACCACTATAATCCCAACTTTGAAAAGCTGAATCTCTATAATGAATCGTTTTAAAACTTTTGTTCATAAATCTTTTTTTTGTTTTGCTGCATAGAATTCACCTCCTCAACTCACCCTTATAATGTTTCAATTACATCTTATATTCAAGAATCAAAGCTAAACTTTTAGCTATGGACAGATGTAGGCTATTAATTTTCTCAAATTAAATAATACCTTATTATTGATTAAAATTTTGTCATTTTCAATTTTCATAACAACGATCAAATAACAAAAATAATAATTATATATATATTCAGAATGTATGTATATTCAGAAATACAAGTATTATTTAATATAAACGTTCATCGTTTTTTAATTCTTATGCATAATGACAATTTTTTTGATAAAAAAAAATATTAATATTCAGAGCTTTCACCTTTCAAATTTTAATTTCTCTAAATTTTATCGGAGTATTTTAAAATTCTTCTGCAATTATATTGTTATATAACTTGGAATTATATTTTGCATTGTATAAAAATCATGCATAGAGCATATTAATATCACGAATTTTGTTAAATAAATCATCAACTTTTTTTTTAAGATAAATCACTAAATCTTTCTACTAATTAAATGATTATGGATAATGTGCGCACGTATGCGGCAAACAGCAGTCCTCCGAAAAACAGCATCCCGGTTCTTAGCTTTTACGGCATAATCGTTTCCTTCCATTTTCAACGATGAGAAAAGACTCCAAGATCTCCTGCAAGGATCCTACCGCGCATCTTGTTCTTATCCTTCTTATCAGCCGCGTCGGTCGGCGTATGAAAAACTTCCTATCGTGTGCTGAAATCTTCCTGAAGAAACCGCGGCACGCCCTTACCACCTTGCTACCATCTCTATTCTCCGCGGAATAAATCCAATCTTATCTTTTTTCCTCCTACTATTCTCCTTCTCTTATCGCGTAGATCTTTTATGTCTCGTAACATTGCTACTTTGCATTGTTGAATTATTTTATCTTTGTTTGATCAAAGTTAATTGGAATACAATGATGATATGATAAAGATTTATCAAGAATTGATCTCATTTGTTTGTGTAATTATTCTTCCTACATGTCATGTGATTAATCGCGAGTACGATATACATAGAAGCAATTTACATATAACGAATTACTTTCCTTACAGTTTTATTTTCAGTCAAGGAAATCATCTATGAAATTCTATATTTCTAATTGTGAAAAAAATTGATATGTGGACAATTGATTAAAAGAATAGAAAGAATATGCCAAACGAGGTAATTTAGTCATTACTTATATAATTACTTAACCAGTTCCGTAGTCGTTTACCGCATTCAACAATAAACGCGCATTACGTTCACGTTAACCGCTCTATTCAGTTCGTCCGTATAATCAAGTTAAATCTCGACATTGCAAACACGCTCGCCCAAGATCTCAGTTTCGCGGACAGATTTAGTTCACGCCACGGCCTCACTCTCTCTCTCTCTCTCTCTCTCTCTATTTCTCTCCCCTTCTTTTTTTTCTTGATCATTCCTTTTTCGTACTCTCCCTTGACCGCTGTAGACCAGGTAACCAGATACGGCGACGGCGGCACGCTGTTGGTGCCCAAAAGGGACCCCCAGGGAGCCGATAGCGCGGTGGGTCCGCATACTGCCAAAAAAGGGCCCTCGATGCGCCGGGGATAGAGACCTCGTCGTCGTCATCGTGTCCCGGTCATCTTACCATCGTCGACCACTCGATCGATATTCCTTTCCTCATCGATTCCTCCCTTAAGAACAGAAAGCTGGGAACTATCGATTGGCCGCTGTCTATCCCTTTGTAAGCATGTAACTCGGAATTGCTGTTAGCTGCTAGGATCACCTACAACTTCCTCCTATTATCCGTCACCACCCATCTTGGGTACTGTCGATCTTCGTCGTCCTCAGACATTAGTGTTTCCTTTCACGAAACTCCATGTCGATTAGACGCTGTTATATTGTCACAAGAATCGTCTAAAATTGATTTCCAGTTCTGCATTCCATTGGAATTAGGAGCGCTTTATTTTAAACGTAAAATAACTTTGTGACTCTTACGTTTTTATGTGTACATAATATGTGGAATTTCATATAATAATCTGACATTTGAAATCTATTGTAATAATTTCTACTAATTATTAAAACAAAGAAATTATTAAAACAAAAAATTATTAATACAAAGAAAAATAGACAAAGATATATCTAGAAAAAGAAGAGAATTATTTGAATCTTAATTAACTCCACATTGTTCGTACAGATTCTACCGATATCAATTTGTTGATTGTATAATTCATTTTGAAATCCCTTCGTACGGAACCTTAGTTTTATGCCTTTACTAATGGACAATCCGCCACTGTCTAGTTCTCATGCAATTTCATGATCGCCTTGTTACGCGATCTGTTACATCGGAAGACGAGGAAATGTATTATGCGCGCTTTCGCCGGCGTATTACGGGGTGCAGCGGGTAGTATCGATCGATTTCGGGCGTATTCTCGGGGGCCATCGTGCGCTCTTCCGTGTAACGCGCGGAATCAAACTTCCTCCATTATAACTAGACCGTCTAAGTGTGATGGAGAATTGTTCTACTGTAGCACCACGATACAAAATCGATAACATTCGCGCGGGATAGTCTCGTAAGAATAGCGACGATGTCTGACTACAGACGAGCAAGTTCTACTTCCGACACGGTAATGCGGTCTCGATCGAGAATGTGAATACGAGAATGAAAACGCATGACATCCGCAATCTACGTGTGTCACAAGCAGTATCTGCTCACACAAACTAGGTCAATGAAGTTCTAACTATTCGGACTGATGTAATAAACTCATTATATGCGAGGGGACTGGAAAACAAGTGTAATGTGATTTAATTAATATTTCTGTGGAAATGTTATTTAATTCTCTAAAAGGAGAGGATAAATTTTTTGTTTTGAGAAAAGTAAATTTAATGCTTTGAAAGCCCTTGCATTTTTAAAGAAGGTATAAAAGTTATGTAATAATGTATTTTAAAAAAATGAATTTTTTTAAAAAGCTAAAATTAAACCTGAACAGTGAGAAGTTTTATACAAGTAAAATTACAATAAACAAATTTACATAAATAAAGTTACATAAATAAGTTACAGAAATAAAGTTACATAAAAATTAAAATATATTTAATATTTTTAGAAAAAAATATAAAAATATAAAAAGTATAATGTTACATTAATAAATATTTGATATGAATAAAATGTAAGTATAAAAGTAAAATGGTATCATTATAAATATATTAATTCTTTTATAAATATTTTAGATTTATAGATTTAATTTATAGATTTATAGATTTAAGAAATATAATATCATATTTTTTAAATATGTTATAATTAAAAAATTTCAATTTTTATCTCAAGAAATATGGTTTTTCATGTATATTATATCTCTTAATTATTTCAATATTGTTTTTGGAATATAATATCCTCGCTAACGTTTTTCTTTTTTTATACTTTGTTACCTAAACATGTATTACAAATGTTTCATGGAATGCGATCATAGCGTGATCCCTTTCCAAGAGAATCAAGATTCCAGCTAGAAAATACAGTATATAATTTATTCTATCGTCATCGGAAGTTATTGCACGTGCGGCAATGTACAGAGTCAATAATCCGGTCTTGTCTGCGGCAAAATTATGAATAAATTAAACGCAATGTTTTTACGTTAGTTCGGTGAACTCGGAACGGCAAGTTGCGCGATCAATCAGGCGAATCTAGGAACGACATCCCAGTTGGCTGTAAAGGCAATACTTGGCAGAATATAATACGCGATCGGTGTTTCAGATCTGGAAATATTGCCAACAACAAGAAAAACGCCATCGTCAAAACGTAACGCGTAATCATTGCTTTAGATTGCGAAGCGCTGCACTGCTCGACTGAAGTGAACTAGAAAACTGTCGTACTTGTTTGTAAAATCTAGCAATGTGTGCTTCATTAAAATCGAAGCATGCAGTTGGAAATTAAGAAAATAACACAACTAATATATATACTAATACACTACTAAATAATTAAAGGAAATAAATGCAACCATATAATATATGGAAAGAGATAAAAGGGAAATCGAATATTATTACAGTAAGGCAGATGTAAATTTCTGATCGGAATTTCTGATCAATAATACTCTAGTAATAATATTTTTATTATATCGTTTATATTGTTTTAATACGATTATAGTTATTATTTTATTCATCATTATTCACGGCTTTATCTCATTTCCATCGTTCTTTCACTTCAATCCAAATGCCGTGCGCTTTTATACATATACGAATGTAAAATGATTGAGTGTATCCACGGACATTGAACATGACACCGAGCCGATAATTCAAAAGTTGAAAACCTTATCCATAGGAGAGATGCGAATCTGGGTGATTTATAATTTACGATTTTCTCGATGATTTCCTTCGGCCATAAACGGGCGTAAGGCGCTATGAATATTTCATTGTGTACGTTGCGCCAGCAGGGTTCGCAGCTGGATTCTCATTTGTATCGCTTAATTCCATTACAACCCCTTTTCTACTGTTGCCCCTAGTCGCTTTTCCTGGCAAGGCTCGATCCCGATGTTGTTTAGCGCATCGCGCTCTCTCTTTCCCTATTCTTGGACCCATTTACATGTATTTGCATAAGTACGATTGAATACGCCTCTTTAACCTATTCTCTTTCCTTACCTATATGCATTAAACAGACATTTTTCTGAACATCCAATAGCATCGGCAATGCAGAAACGTGTCATTCGTCTAGAAAAGCTATCACATTTCGCTTGGCGCCTGTCCCTTTGATGCTCTTATTGTAATTTCAGATCGTGATTATCCCGAGCATCCCGAATTCAGTTTCCAATTTCACTTATCTATGTACTAAGGCACGTTATTTAACTTGGTACATTTCGATCATAACTGTAATTTTTCTTTAAATTTCGTGATTTAATTATGAATTTTTTTGTAATCACAGGGCTTGTGAAATTAGGAGAATTCAAACATGAAACTAACTGCGCAAGATGTTAAGATAATAAGAGACACAGAATTGGGCTGGAAATACAAATAATAAGAAATAAAATTTTTCCCTGTGTTTTTACTTAATAAAAATTTAAATGGAAACATAAGTCGAACAGCACAATACAAGGTTAACAAAGTTAATTACACATTTTCTTTGAACTTATATTTTTTTATATTTATATTTGTTGTGCTTCATATTTTAATCGCGATTTTGTCTTTTGGAAAAATATAAAATTATTTATCACGTAGAGCACTTCTAGTACAAAATGAATATTAAAAAAATCTACTTATATATAGGTAATACGTATTAGGATAATTAAGTTTGAATATAAAATATAAAATTATGTTGCGTCGTGCATTCCGCGTTTAGATAAAATTTCAAGATGCAATAAGAACAAGAAGCGAAAAATCTCTAAATACATTATTCTTGCCTGTAACTGCCATCACGCCATAGTCTTTAAACTGTACCACACGTTATCGGAATTTCTTGGAATCTCTGGTTAGAAACTATATATACCTATATTAGGGTGGCCTCAAGCTTGAAATTTTGAGCATGCTTGAAATACCTAAAGTATTAAAGCGAAATACTCTCATCGTTGAAAGTTTTAGTGGCATTGGCACAATACCGAAAAATACAGATTTTCATGCTCGCAATTTAATTGAATATGACTTTGATTTAATTCGCAAGTATTCAATTTTAATTCTTAGCTATTTTCATGACGATTTTCAATACATCAAGAAATATCTTAATAATAATTTCTTTGAAATTATAATATTTTAATATTAATTTTAATATTAAAACTATTGTGTTTTATTATAGACATTTCAAAGCAATGACAGTTTTGAAAAAGATTGAGCATTGGCGAAACGTTCAAGAATGTCATGAATAATAGAATCTTGTTCTTTAGTTAATTTCAACTGGATGTCGCCTCTGCAGTAACAATAGCTCTCACAAGAAAGCGGATAGAAAATTGAAGCATTTCAGTGAATTAAGCTTTACGAAGAGGAGTTAAATGCAAAAGAGGACTTTATCCTTTAGTTAATTTCGATTGGATTTCACTTCCACAAAATTTAAATTTGCCATTTAATTGTCAGAGTAATCAATGTTAGAATGTAAATAGCTGGTGGCTTCAAATTTTTTGGAAGAAAATTCTATGCTAAAGTTGTTGAAAAATCTATCATCAGTAAATTGAAATGAAACATTAGATAGATTAAATTGAGATATTTTCCATTATATCGAAGAGCATCCAGTATCAGAAATATACATTTGATGAAATTAATTTCTTTAACAAAAATGATAAAATATGATATATATTAATTATAGATTTCTCTGTAATTTTTTCTTTTTAATCTTTTTTTTTTACTATTTTATACAGGAAACGTATAAATAATTATTTTATTATAACGCTATTTTAACAAGAAGCGAAGTTTTTGCTTCTTAAGTACGATTGATCGTATCTGTAAGTAAATTAGAAGCGCATATGTGTGGCAACAAAGACTTCACTGGATTACCTCAATTACTCCTTTCACCGTAACGAGGGTGTTGGCGAGCACGGTGCCTCGCAAACGAGTTAATCGCAAAGAGCCCCGAGGGGATTGCCGGGTTATCACAGTGATAGGCTCATTTCAAGTTCGCGACGTCGATGAGATCGCGCCTATGGGCGCCGATTTAGCCTTAACGTGGCTTTAGTCGCTTAAAAAGTCATTTGCAACCGTGCGCGAGCGAATGACTTCTTAAGTTTGTGACTACCGAACGAGCGAGCAAGAGATCATCTCGTAGCGGATCCTCATATGAGATGAGGCGATTTCTTGTAGGAAAAGAAGAAAAATAACTCCTTTATCGTCGCGACCGACGACGTGCCTTTAATCCGCGAAACGATCTCTTATGATTCGTGCCCCCGGTTACGGCTGTATTTCGGTTAAAGCGCCATTGACCGTAAAAATTATACGAGAAAAGATAAAGATGTTAAACGAGATAAAGATCATAAGGTATCCTCCATGCGAGGTGCGAGTAAGACGACGATGAACAGGACGAAGATGGACGACGCGAAGAGGATAGGGAGTCGACAGCATTGCGAGATTACGCTTTTACGAATTTACCTCTTATGCACTACAAACTGGTTTACGGTCTCTTCGATCTACGACGATGTCAAGAACGACGGACATATGTCTCTATAACGGGAATGAGGAATTAACTCGAGGATCGTGGAACGATTGTTGCAGCTCGATCTCGACTTTACTTTCGGCGAATACCGGGAATTTCTACATCGGAGAATGCGGAAATATTCTAGCTTCTCGTAAGTCTCGTATATACGAGACTAGAAGCAGATCTGTATGGAAATTGAAGTAACGAAACTTAAGCTCCTCCAGAAACTTACAAATTTGTCGAGGAATAAGATTCAACAAGAATAAACGTCAATTTATTTGTATATGTCATATTACGTCTATGAATATTTATCATTCATTGAATAAAACTATAGGTATATTATATCATAATATGTGGAATATGATTTGAAATATATTAATTTTAGTTATTTACAACGAAATATCACATTAATCTAATTAATATCTAAGATTAAAATCTTAAGCCATCTTTCTTGTTGAATTATGAAAGATTTGGATCTTATACATTCACCCAATAAAAAGGATCAGTTTAAGTAAATTAAAGAGACAGCAATAGTTTAACTAATTTGAATAGAAACTTCTGTTCTGCGGCAATCGTCTCCTCTCTTGTCGTTTGGTCACGCAAACATTATCGAGACATCGGAGCCGAGCGCACCGGAGAACTTAATAAAGCATTGGGGGGACAGAAGGGGTGCATGCGTTGCGCGACGTAGGCAAATAATAACACTTTTACGAGGGGGCGCCTATTAGGTTCTCTTGACACCGGAGAGCGCCGCCAACGTGGGTGTGCCCATGGTCGACTGACTCGCCTTCCCCATGGGACATTGTTGTGCATTCCTCGGACATTGGCCGCGCGACGCGATGCCCGCGGGAATTGGCGGCTGGAACAATTCCAGAACAGAAGCTCACGTTGCACCCCGCGCCGAAGACAAAGGCCTACTCGCGGCGGCGCGGCGCGGCGTCCGGTCGCGCGCATTTTTTATAAGGCCGCCTAGGTCCAAGAAATTTGGAAGATACAAAATTGGAAACGGTTTTCGCAGGTCAAGCCCGTAATGAGAAAGATATTAAGTATTTTTTTCACTTATTCGAATATATGTTACTCTATCGAAACAGATTTGTTTCCGAGGCAGTAATTTGGCTTGGCATTTTTCAAATTACTCAAATATCTCACTGATAAAATAAATAAATAATTAATAGTTAAGCAAATTTGCATTTGTATATTTAAAGCCATTACATAAATTACAAAATAGTATCTGTATAATATTTTAAATTTAGACTTATTAATATTCCATATTTAGACCATATTATTATTAATCAGATTATAACTAAACTTTTCGATAGTATATATTTTATTAAATTCATTGATTGATATGAATTTATTTCATTGATGAGAAGTCATAAATACTTTTATAAATTCTGAAAGATGATTTAGCTAGAATTGCTAGCTGAGAATGCGGCTTGTAAGAATTATATTTTTATTTTCATAAATCCTTAAAGATACATGTACAACGAAAGAAGAAAAAATATTTTTAAAAAAATTAAAGAAAGCCATCTTTAATTGAGATATTTCAGTCATAAAATTTGTAAAGGAAAATATTAGTGTCGCGGTATATTGCGGATGTAACTTTCTACCAGCGCCAGCGGCTGTGAGTTGAGTTCGCGTTCACCTTCAAATAACGACCGTAATGTTCGCGCAGTCACGGCGGCGTGGCAGAAAACGAACAGTCGCGCTCGTTAGCGGATACGAGCCCGTGAAATCTGCATGAGGATTCTTGGCACAGGCGGAAACGGGAATAAATGTTTAAATATCAAGAGAACCGCACGGACACACGGCGCGCGCATCTGCAAGAAGCGTTCCTTTATAATCCTGAACGACAAGAACCGGACGTTTATATGCGTCGCTCTTTTTGCAACCAATTTTAAAAATTAAGAAGGGATATATGTAAAAAATTTTTTACCAGCTTAAAAACGTGCGAAATACATATATCATTCTCCTGCAGCATATATGACGAAATTTTATACATATGAAAAGTGGAGCAACAAAAGCGTAGTCCTTACAATCATTGAATGAATAAAGAAATTCGAATGATTATGGCGATTGTTACGTACCTATACATAAATAGGAGACAACTGGAAGTATTGGCATTGCGATCTTCTTTTATCCTTCAATACGACAATGTATCAAAATATATTTTATATGCCTTCTCAGATGTGATTCTCATGTCATGCGTTGATTTTTCATATCACATCACGAAATGCATAGATTCGATTTCGATATCGATTTTATTTAAATTATTTACATGCCATGCTACGTGAAAAGATAAAACTCATAGATATTTTCCTCGGATCAGCTTGATATCTTTCTTTATAGAATGACAAAAAAAAAAGACATAAATATCAATTATTAATAATTGTAATAACTGAAATTTTTGAAATAAATTTTAAAATAAAATAATTTTTTAATAATAA
>JAJVSH010000067.1:499809-554745 GCA_021460005.1 Tetramorium alpestre | reverse complement strand
CATTTTTTGATAATATTATAATAACGATTTATTAGAATGTTTTATTGTCATTGAAAAATTGTCATTGATTAATTTTTATAATAAGTTCGTTTCTTCTTCAAATTAATGAATTCAATATACCCGTTGATTGTAAATGTATCATTTCTTTTTAGATTTATACTATTCGTTCACATAAATAGCTTTATTATACTCTTATAATCTTAGAATTTTTATTCTATAGAACTTTATTATATAGAACTTTTCCATTTTTACTTATCTTGGAGTTATTGTAACATTGTTGATGTCGCAAATCATTTTTTTCCGCCATTTGCTATGTTTTCTTCAATGTTATCGACTTTCTTTTGCAGGAAGATACAAATATTGTCGTTTCATAATGCGAAAGATCATATCATGAAAAATTACGACTATTACAGTCGAACGAAACTAAAAACTAAAACAGCTGCCGTGAGCATTTATATTTGGAATGATCAGCGAAATCCTATTTGGTCGTTGTATATTTAATTATTAATTGATTGAAGTATTATATGGAGGGAAAACATTGATGAGAAAAAATTAATACTAACTCTGTTGACCTCATTTTAATAATACGTGTCCAGAGAACGGATATTTCCCCTCAAGCGCTGTTATTGTTCACTAAACATTCGGATGAAAAGGTACAGTGCACGCGCAATAATCGTAGCGGAAAATGGAAATGGTATGAATGTCGAAGTTCCATTTTTATCGTAGCCGTAAGCGGCCGTCTCAGCGATACGTTCCCCTTTTTTTTTACTTTCCCAGGCTCTATAGCAGGAACCGATATTGGAAAAATAATTATATCGTCCAGTTTGGGGGAAAAAGACTATAAAAACATTTTCAGGAGATCGTTGAACCGGCGTAACGCGGCATATAAATAATCGGAATAATCCAGAAGCTCCAAAATACAGCCATCAATATCGGGTAAAGCCGGATCGTAGATATGACAGAGCGCGAGGCACTGTTCAATAATTCATATCGTCCAATTGAAAAGCGTACCGCGGTTCCGACGCCATTCACCTTAATGCCGACACCCCGTATATGAAGACTGAAATAAAACCCGAGAGACAGAGCGAATATCCGTGCATGCGAAAGTTTATCTATATAAGATCTGATCTATATGAAAGACCGAAGATCTTTGAGCAATTTCACTTTATCCTTGGAACGTATACACGATGTAAGTTCAAACATATAATTATATTCAAGATATTAGATGCAAAAAAATCACTTATAATCGTTATAAACAATTATTCAATAATATAATTATTGCATACATCTCATAAGATAGTTTATTCTTTTTTCTTTTGGACTTTCTTCTATACTTCTATACTTCATCAAACATTCATAAATTAGTCATCGAGTTTTGCTATAAATTCGAGCGCGAGATAACGAAGAAAGGCATAATAACACAAAATTATTCAACGAAATATTTAACGTAAGAGTTAAATATAACAGAAATAAAACGAATTTCTTCTCGCGAGGCCCCTAAAATTAGGGGCGCACGTCAGTAGTGCGCGGGTCGGCCCATAAAGCAAATGTAAATATGCGTGACGAAGCGCGTCGTAACGAGGAGCGAAGAACCGCGTAGAGGAGCCGCATAGGTGTGTGTAGGAGGCGGCAGGTAGGCAATCTCCTCCGCTGGAAGCTCGCAGGAGGCCAGGGTAAGCGAGCGAACGAGAGGCACGGTAAAAAAAAAAGAACGGCGAAGGCGCGAGAGGGATGGAAGGAGCAGAGACTGGACCGCGAGCGGCCGTCAGATTAAAATGTTATTCGCTGCGGGCGGTCTTATCAAACGGACCCCGTTGCACCGACGCGGCCCACCGCGGACCGCTACGCGAATAACGATTTCACTTTTTGTCGGGTCTTCTTTTCGTGCGCACGTCGGTTTATGCGTCGCGAACGCACTTGGCGTAAAATGCGTAATCAAATTAGCGAATATTAACTACGAGCATCGAGCGTACGACAGTTGTCTGTTAAATAACTAAAACGTGGAAAGGAGGATGAATAAATTTTCTACATATTTTTTACAACAAATAGCATGTTACCTTACTAATTGAATAATAATTTTTAAAAAGACATTTGCACGCAATCTCTCTCTCCATTAGCAAGCGTAACTTAATTGAAAATAGCATTTACGCGTTTCAAAACTGTTGTCTAACAACAGAATTTTCGATGTGCGTATTATATATGATTCGAATTGTGTCATACACAATTGCCCATACGTGCGTCTCTAATGCATTTCGAATCGAATGTAACAGAATATATGAAAAATGAATAGAAAATTGATGTGATGGCCAAATTAGTAATCCAAGTTATGTGAAACGAGTAACTTATTCGAGTAAATTCTTTAATGCATCTATCGACAGATTAAAATAATTGTATTGATGATTAAGATACTTAAAAGTTTCTAATTTGATTTCAATTTATTCTGCTTAAAATATTACAAATTTAAAATAAAATAAATAAATTTAAAATAAAATTTTGTAGAGTATTATGTATCACGGTTTTTTAAATATAAATAAGATAAATAAATTCTTGCTTTTAATAATTTTGTGAAAGAAATGAATTTTTATTCTTAATAAATTTTTTCAGAAAAAAAAATGTTTTTGTGGAAATATTAAATATTATTATAATTTTACTAAAACTAATATTTCTTCAAAAATTAACGCCTACTTCAGGCAAAATGTTTATCAAGTGTATTCTATCCAAATTGTTTTCTCCATAGCTATTCATTCTTCAGCGTTCATAACGTCGAATATAGATGACCATAAATCATTTCATCGATTTTCTTTTACTGTAAATAGAATGTAGTGATTCGTACCGTTAACGACAATGCTTATTATCGCGACGTGCGACGATGATCGAAATTGGAGGTGGCAAAAGTAACGGCGTCTATTCTCTCGACTGACGAGGTATTTACTCGCTGTCACTCAATTAACGTATGGTCAACACCGACACGCGTGTCTATGTCGTCGAAACAACGGGGACCCATTAAACCGCCCGCGGGTTTTGGTGTTTCGCATGTTTAGCCGGCGACCGGGGAAGTAAATATCATTTTCCTGATCGTGTAAAAGTGCGCTCTCTCACGCAATTTCGTCGTGTGCACGATTGCGTCCGATTACTCCTCTGTGTATACATGCATGTGTGTGCTAGATTTGTATATGTCCGATCGCATATCAATACGGAATTGCGCCCGATCGATCGTTACACTCGCGGAAATGATACGTACCGATTTACGTGAGAATTTTCCGAAACATGCAGTCACCATGTCCATAGATCTTCCGCCCGCAGGAAATACATGCTTTACAATAAAAAAGTTGTTAAGTGTTCGAATGCTTCAAATGAAAAAAATCCCCGAAAAACAAGCGCTGAATTTATCAATATCATTCTAATAAAGAGCGATGTCATAATTCGAAATTACTTATATAACATATAATATTTAAATTCTTAGTTTAAATTATTTTTTACTAATAGGCGAAAATCAATTATTTTGCTTAATTTAATTCAATTAGTTTTAATATAATATTTAATATAAATCAAAGATTTTTATTATGTAGGAATTTATTTAAAAACTTCAAAAATATTTGTTAATTATAATCATGCATTGTTCTGAATGCTTAGAGAGCTATCTTAAAAGTTACTGCAAAGCCTTTATGAGTTCTGCTCGACCAAGGAATGCAAAGATTTAATATCAAAATTGTATAATTATTCTATTTTGTTTATACTTTATTTCTATTTCCTAATTGTATACACTATTCTTTGTCACTAATGTGTCATATTTAGGCAATATTAATCACAACGTAGAAATACTTCAATAAAAGCTTTGGATTTTTGAAAATATCATTATTAATTTAATTTCTTGTCATGAATGAAATTTCTCTGGTTCTCAATTATTTCATTAATTTTTCAAAGTAATTTATTAATTAATGCATGCACATGAGAAATTACTCTAATTTATATCAATTTTATCTAAAGATTATCGAAATTGGCAATCCATGAAAAATATCTCTCTCATTTACAATTTTGATAAAAATTCTTTCGAAATAGGATTTGGCCCTGATTGAAATAACATTAATAAGATTTAATTAATTTTAGGTAATATCATTTTAATTATACGACTTTTTAATTCAGCTTCACTCATATGATTAATACTTGTTTATGGCATAAAGTGGGCAACGGTTTATGCAAACTGCAGAACGAATCATTATTTTCTCATTGAATGAGCATGAAATTTGCACTGTGCCAAATTAAATTAAATTAAATGTCGATAATATATCGAATAATTTTAACTGTATTCATCGATGCGTAAAAAATCAAGGATACTCATGTATTAAATCGCTTCAGATATTTTCGCACAACAAATATATCGCTTTTTGTGTGACATGATTCAATTTTCTATACATTTTCCAGCTTTACAGCTTTGGAATTAATAATTATTAATGAAGAATTTCAAAGAGAGAGAGAGAGAGAGGGGGAGAGAGGGAGAGAGGGAGAGAGGGAGAGAGAAAGAGAGAATCTTACTTGTTATAGGAAGAGGAACGCAAGAAGATTACTGCTTGTATAGGAACGTGTAATCCGGCTTAACAAATCCTCTTAGAGCCTCCCATCCGAACTATGGAAGCGAGCGTAATGTTAATTCCTCCTGTTAAACAGGTGATAGGTGCGTTAATATTCGTTTACGGCAAGCCGACGCAACGATATTGCCCCGGGGTCTTTCTTAACTTTAAATTACACGTTCGCGGCCTTTGCGTGGATGCTCCTCTTAAGAGCGAAACAAATGCTACTGCAGCTACGCGTTTGAAGTTCCCGTTAAACGTTTGATCGTCTCATTAGGCAACTTCGAAGATACGTTAGTAACAATTTGTAACGTAGCGCCAAGTACGTCTTGTGCGTTATCTTCCGTGGCTAAAATTTTCTTTCAATCGAATAACATAATGTACCGTCGAAGGAATAATAAGAGAATAATAGAAATGGACAAAAATATAATAAAACAAAACTAATTTTATTATAGGTAAAATTGTAAAGATAGCTAAAATTATATTTACTCTCTAATTATTGCTACTTCAGTTATTTATAAATTTTCTATACCATATTCCCTTTTTACAATGGAAAATATTTATCTACAATTGTTAGAATTAATTTCTATGACGAGCTTGGTTTATTTCTATAAGAGTCGATAAAAGAAATTTGGGTGTTTAAAAGTTACGCGTTCACTTGAATGCTCGGATTCGAAAAGCGAGATTTGAAAACTTGATTCTAACGAAATCGCATTTCCTAGTAAAGCGAAAGGGATGGGAAAACACCTGGGAATAGGAAAGAAAGTCAAAGGTTTACGCTATGTTCCCTCTCACATCCTACCACATTGGGACTGTCTCTACTTATCCTCACCTCGGGATGTTCTCTCTTTGAACCTCGTCTCATCTGCAAGCTCATCAAGCAATTTGTTACTCTCGGAGGGTCTTTAACGCTATCTCCTTTCCATCTATCCCTCGTTTACGCTCTCCGCAAATATATCGCGCAACCGAGGCTTTCAAACCGGTTCGTACCGTTTAATGAAATTCCTGACAATTTACTAATCAGTTAACAGTTTCCGATTAGTTCATCTTCAATGAAGGGAAAAATTCACTTTCACGCGTGAATGCAACAAAGTGAGAGAATGGTATGGATACACAACAAAAAACGTGCAACCAAAAGCAGGATTAAAAGTATACGAATGAAGCGATAGATCAAGAGTATAAAAACGATCCAAGAGTGATAAAGTGATAAAGTGATAAAAGGAGGAAATTCGAGAATAGCAATTTGCTTTGAAATCCTCTTCTAGTTAACTTCTCTCCCATTCTTCTATCCTCATATGTTTAGCGTTATTTTTCGTCTACTTTTTTCCGCTTATGCGTGCATCACGTTTTTCAGCACATCTCTTGCACTTCCTCTGTCACTGTTTATTTTAACATATATGATGTATACAAATAACCGCATCAACCAGATTTTTTAAGATTAATAGAATATGCTTATCCTCTTTGTACAAATAATAATTGAGAATTACATTGAAAATATCTACCTCGATATAAATATATTAATTAATGAAAAAAATGAATTACGTTTTTTTCTAAATTTTAGAAAAACGTTCTATTCAGAAATTGAGACATAAACGTGGACTTATTAAACTTATTGTTAGTATTCAGATAATCTTAACTTCATAAGATATTTGTAATTTAACAGTGTTGCTCATCACTGTAAAATTAGGGGATTTGGAGCGTTCTATTATATCTGTCAGCTTTAATTTCACTTCATTGCGCTTTTTGTAGATTTAAAGCAGATGTCTAGAAATAGGTGTATATTTTCCAACATGGGAAGAGAAAGAGAAAAGAGAGAGAGAGAAAGGGATAGAAAGAAACAAAATTTAGAAAGCGTAACTAAAGCAAACTCATTGCCAATGTTATCCCTGGAAACGTTTTCTACATCGACGTGTCGTACCAGTTTCGTTTTATCTCAGCCATTCCCATCGATCGCAATTGTCGATCCCGTGTCGTTCGGCACGGCACTCTCAAAGGGGTACCTCTCTACTGACGGCGGCGGAGAGAATAGATGCCAGGATCGAACAGGTCCGTGCGCGATGCTCGGACCCTCTCGAGATTAATGGGGGGAATTAGTATTCGTCGCCGTACGGTTGAATTACAGAAAGTTATCTCGCCGGCTACAAGCGGACGTTTAGCGCCGCCCTCGCACCATTGCCCGTTCCGTGCATCTACCCTTCTCCGCTTTTTTACCCCACGATCCATATTACCGGCCCGTTGAATAATACGACGATTTATTTTTCTCGGGTACGCGATCGCTGATTAAGAATAAGCCCCGGAGCCACGTGGGTAGAGAAAGACGTAGACGAGAAAGAGAGCTCGTATTCAAGGGTGGCTTTCGCGAGTTGTGATGACGGTGCCGACGGTGCGCTTTAAATGAGCTCGGACTGTCAAAAAGAATCAAAGATAATCAGGGAAATAATTATGATAAGCAAAGAAAAATTTAAATATATACAATGATTTTGATGTTTATAAATACAATATTATTGCATGAAATTATTAAGTTTTGTCTTATTAGAATTTTATTTCTACATAGCACAAATTTTACTACGTAGCTATTTTTTTTACGCAAATGAAAGAAATGATAAAGCTTTTTGAAATTTTCCTATTTTTAATAGACAATTAATCCAAATAATATGCTTTTTCTAGAAGAATTTTCTTGACGGACCCTTATTCTCGAAGTTGGGACTCTTTGCTCCCGCCATTTTCGCTGTTCGTGCGATTTTCGCGTCCACATGAAAAAAGAAACGAGGCGAATCACTTCTTTCGGACTTCAGTCATTAACTACGAGAGGAACCTCGGGCAAGAAGAAGACGATGTAGAAGCGGACCGAGAGAAGAAGGGAGGGGAAGAAGAAGAAGACGAAGAAGTCCGACTCGCGGGTGGTCCTACCGCGGTGAACCGCGATGGTAGCAACGGGCAAACTAGCCGCGTGCCTGAAACGCCCACTTACTTCCGTTAAGATTTATTCCCCGTTGCAACAAGATAAACCATTAATAAGAGATTTTCGGCTAGAGTCCATCTATATGTAAAATGAAAGCGTGACTTAAAGACAAAACCAGTACGAAGTAATGAAGAAACTACATTCCAAGGTTATCCAGATTAAATGCAAAAGATTAAAGTTGATATTATTATCGAAATTCTTAATATAACTTGGCACTAAATATTAATAAAATTATATTAATCCTTATTAACTTTGTTATTTTTTAACAAGCTTGAATATTTAAAACAAAATATGCTTTATTAAAAATTGGAAGATTTGAGTTTGAAATTAGAGAGTCTGATCTCTCGTTTCTTAAATATATAACTTAATATAGTTTGATTGATTTCTATTTCACGATTATGAAATTGGAGACAAATTTGGTACAAGTAATAAAGTACAAGTAATTTACATACACGGAGCGAATTGATTTTTCTAGAAATAGTTTCACGATCCATTCTCGAGGCCCAAAATAGCTCAGTGAAATTTTAGATTGTTTAAACTTGCATCAATTCAAATCTAATTGGCGATCTCCGCAGTAGTGGTCGGTACGGCATCGTAAATTCCGCGTGGTCTGCCGAGATATTCGGGTCCTCATTAATTCGCGCGAAACCCTCGATGAGGCGCGTTCGCGTCTTTCGCCATGCCGAAATTTCACAGGGAAATCGTGAACGGTTTCGAATTCCTCCGCATCCTTCGCAGAATCGGCAATAACGACAGAATACTATGCCTAGAACTTTGATTTTATAAATTTTATACTCTTTTCGTTATATTTACTTTAATTTATGTCAAACTTATGATTATCGATCTCTTCATTTAACGCTTATTGAAACAAATTATTTATTATATAATTATTTTAAAAAATTGGCACAAATAAAATGCTCCACGACTTTCGTTGGATTCTAGATCAGGTAAACTGTTTTCATCTTTAAACTACATGTAGTTAATGTTGCGGCAGTGCATTATTATACTGAGGTAGAACAGATCTCTGTGTAGTTGAAATTACAAGTATTTGTCAAGCGTACCTCTCCTCGTCTACGGTCGCGAGTGTGATAATTACGGCGCGTTGAAAAATTAACGCATACTTGGCGTTGCGGAGGATTGCAAGACACCGTCGTTGAATACGGTCGACGTCTCCATCTCTCTCGACGCGCAAATTATTTCTTCGAGCAAAACTGCGAGAACGCGCAGCGCAGTCTCGTAATTTCACATGGGCGCCCAAGATTTCACGCAATATCCGACGACAAGTATTTCGCAATATCCTCGCCTCATTACCAGGTGCATCGAGCACAATTCTGTCAATCTCTGAAACAGAATTAAACTGCTATGCGCGTCGCCAATACATTCTGATAATTACAATGCGTGTAATAACCGCAACGATGACAATGAAGACAATTAATTTGTGAGATGTTTGCCAAAGTATGGGCTGACAGAAATTATTAGAAAAAATATTTTTTTTTTTTTAAGCTCTTTTCTTTCGTTTTCGATAACTTTACTTGTTGAAACATGTATTTATAATTTTACAGAGATGTTTATAAAATCCATTAACGTTTTTAAACGTTAAGCATTTAGAATACGATCATCTTAAAAAAAAACACTAAGGACAACAAGAATTTTTCTAGCATTTGAGATTTATATTCATCGAAAATTAAAGCAGATATTTTTACTGAATCAAAAACATGCGCGTGAAATACGTAAAAACCGTAAATATACAAAATTGCGCCATACTTATAATTTGGAAAATGAACCGCAAACGCAGCCTGTTAAGAAGATAGAGACGATTATACTTTTCAGGCACTTCTCTCTCCCGTGGTCACGCATCCGTAAATGTTAGCCCGCCGGCGACCCTCGCGAGCATCGTTCTGGCTTAGTTGTCGCGACATAAAAAAAACTAGGGTTAACCTGTTCCATAGTAGTCTCGTTTAGCCGCACTAATTTTTCTACCCTTTCCATCCCTTCTATTTCGTTACAAACTACTCAGAGTCCACAAATGATACCAACGTTCTCGTATATTGTCTAAATATTATGTTACCTTTTGTCACGCATTAATAAAAATATAATGTAATTTAAAGTGAATTTAAAGTTAAATATCTTATAAAATTTTCTTAATTAATAATATATGTATAATTTAGTACCTATATATTATATTTGATATAATACTGATCTATCATATCTTATTATGAATATTTCATGACCTTATATTATATTTAGTACCTATATATAAGTTTAATCTAGTACCTATATTTTTTTATTTTTAGTTCATAGAATATATATTATATTTGATATAATTTTTAGAAATGCATCCAATAATTAATTTAATTTAATTTAACGAAAAATATCAAATCAATAAATTATTTTAAAAGTGCATATCACTTTCAATCAAAGTTTGAAAGGTTCACGAAAGGTTGGAAAAAAATATGTTCATCGTATCTTATTATGAATTTAAAATAAACTCACAACTACTGTTATGAAATTTACTAATTAGTGACCATTGCATTAATATTCTACAAAATATCAATGCAATGATAGAAGTCACATTTTCTTTCGTTTCCTTTTCTTTAATAAAGAAAATTTTTGCAAAATAATTTTCAACTTTGTTAGAAAATCTATGCGTATAAATATCCAAAAATTAATCATAAAATAGAACTTATTTTATTTCGTCAAAGTAATCACGGAATATTTCGTATTGAATATTTCATGACTTGTGAATAACACCTTAAATAAAGATAGTTGTATCGAATAACAGCTAACGGTTAATAGACCATGACACAGTCCTTGTGTACGATAAAACGAAACATTTATCTACAAGGACAGCAGCACTCTCGTACGTGCTTTATCTGCTTGTCTCACGAAAAATCTTTTCGCGCGGCTACGAGAAATCGTCTGCCGCGAGAATTTCCGGAATTCACAAAGCGCTGTCTCGGCTACGAAAGGAGGGTGCGATTACCTACGCCACACGGTGCGTCTGCTTTTGTTATACATCCTGTTCATAAAACGAACTGGCTCTGGAAGAGGAAATATTCATCTTTTCGGTGCAGAGGGCCGTAGACAGCGACGGACAGAATGAACCGAGTCTCCTGGAGCAGTCTTATTTTGGCGAGAACGTCGCGTCGCGTCCCAGTCTGGGAGACGTAAGAGCGTGAGGCTCTCCTCCGTCCGGCTTCTGCTCGCGGGACAGCCGTCATTATTTCTTCAGTGTCGACAACTCCTTGCCGCGGTGCCCTTCTGTCTCCTTCCCTATGGCCCCTTATAGCCACGGCAAAGCCAACGCCAAATACAGAGAGGAGCGCACCACGAGGAGCGCGCGAGGCGGAGGGACGGAGAGAGGGAGAGAGAAGAAAAGGAGAAGCCGAGATACGGAGGAAGAACGGCGAGGAACTGCGCCGTTAAGCCGAGGCAATGGCGGGACCCTAAGACCGCATCCCGCGGGTGCCTCTTTCGTTGACAGGACTATGAGAACTGGCGCGCGGTGATTTATCGAGGCTGCCCGGCTTAGCCCTTTGCGGTGATTCGCGTTATCCGCCGCTGCAGCCGTCGCGTAGCGAGACTTACGAAGCTTATAATGTACACTCGCGTGACTCGGCGCGCGGCACACGCGCATTCACATTTATGTTTCGCTTCTCACAGAAATAAATCTCTTATCAATCTTTTGTTTTTCGATCAAGAATCTTCAAAAGTTATTTGTTTAAATATTTGTCTATATTTTATTATTTCATTTCATTCATTAATAGACAAGAATACTGAATAAAAATTACGATATGTGTTTCTTAAGGACATAGAAAATTTTAGAAAATACAAAATCAATTTATATACCCAGACAGCACAAATCTTTTAAAGACATCTCAAAAACATTCTAAGAACGTCCCTATGTTCTAAAAATGTCCATAGGACATGTTTTGGAGATCTTGTGCTGTCTGGATATCTCCTTGTAAAAGACTAGTACGATAATATAGACGAAATGAGTTTGTGTAACTAACGTGCGCACATGATTGCTGGGGAATATTTTGAAATTAATTTCATGATGTGCAACGTAATATTTATTTCATCTTAAAGCTACATGTTATAATTTAGAATAAATTTAAAAAATTGTAAACAGTAAAATCGTAAAATATATACAATCATATATTTTAAAAAAGAAATATATCTATTAAAAAACAAATAAAATTTAAAAGGATTAGAAACATTATTGCTACTTCCCACTAGCAATTTACCTTGTTTTTATCCACATACACACACACACACACACACACACACACACACACACACACACACACACATATGCCTCATCATTTAATTACATGATACTTCACCTTTCCATTTCGGTTGGCTACATCGCTGAAAATTTTATTAAACTAAGATATTTAGATACCTAATCAATATATGCGATAATAATTAATGTGAAGCTTCAATTTCGATTATGATTGGCGAGTGTATCACGAATTCCCTCGCTGATATTCCAAACGAGAGAATCGAATTCCCGGTGCGCTTGTATTCGGACCAATATTTAATGTACCTCGAACTCTCTCAGTGGTGAGCTACTCTCTCGGCGCTAATTATGCCATGGTGAAAACATAATCGTCGTAACGCGCGAGTGGGTTTAACCTGCGCACAAGCACTGCATCGGTATGCGACGCGCAAAAAGCGATCGTCCGAATCGCCGATCGGAGAGCGCAAATTCTCACGTAATTTAGTCCAAGCGAACTATTCCCGTTCTTCGAATAGTTTCCATTTCAGTTACTGATTTTACTACCTGCTTCACTGGAATAGGTGACTGAAGCGCTAGTGAAATAACCAATTCGTAGCAAATGACTTTCGAATCCACGCTCACGTCTGTGTGGCGTCATGTAATGTAACGCAATTATCTTCTTCCTCTATAATGAGCTCATAATATTACCAATTTCACGCAACGTCAGCATTTTAATCTGATTCCACAGCTATTGTTTGAGATGTTATCGAAACTAACTACAATTATGATATCAAACTTCTCTAACTTTTAATAAATAAACTTATAAAGTAGTATAATAAGTATATACGTATAAGTATAGGTACACTAAATCGCTAAATCTTACATATTTTCCTATTATCATCCGATATTGTGAATCTGTAAATCGTGAGTGTCTGTCACTGCAGCTAAAATTGAAATGTGAAAATCGTGCTTCGTAAATATTTTCCGCTGCGTCGTACGAACCAAACTCTCTCTTTTCTTACAGGCTCGCCGCTCTGATTCCCTCACTAATTTGTTTGCAAGTACATGACAATATCGAGAGAGAGAGAGACCGAGCAAATCGTCAGCCAGAAAATGCTGTCGATCAGTGCAGAATTTTGAAGTGAAACGCATGTTGGCAGTCAGACGGGAGAGAAATTGATCGAGCGCGTCGCGCAGAGAGATTCGCAAACTCCATCCACCGCGTCTGACGCGAAGGAGCGAGCTAAGGAGTCGGTGGTGGTGCCACGGCGGGAAGAAACGTTCCCTCATGTATAATAAAATATGATAAAACGCGGCCAATCCCGACCACCCACCGGAACTTGGTTTTCCCTCGGAAGTGGATTCGTGGTCGCCGATAGAAGTCCTGCTCCTTTGCAGAGCGTGAGTCCTCCGTGTGCACACGTACGTCTTTGACTCGTGTACGTGCAAGGACTCACGCCTACATAATATGTACACGAATTCCACACAGACGTGTACATATATATACGTATATATGTGTGTGTACGCGGATATACAAGGTGGCTAGAAAGTAGTAGATCCGTTCAGTGAGACTTCTGAAATTTGTCGTTGTGTCATAAACTTTGTGTCTTTTGTGTCGTATTTCGTTGTTTCGCATATACTTATAAATTATCAGAATTAAACAATGCATTTACATTAATAGAAAATAGAATATATCTTCTTTCTTAGCAACAAGTATACTATCAATCAGTAGCGATTAAGAATCTTTGATATGGGCAGGCAAATTTCGAAATGTCGAAGGAATGCATATCTGCTGACATATATTTATGAAACACCGTGTGTATGCGCGCATATACGCGTGTATGTACACGTACATAATGTTGGCTTGGTATAACCACCAGGGCCCAGGATATCTGTGAGCCATAATTCAAAGGCAGAATCGGGGAAGACGAGAGTCTCGGGGCCAATCCTGCGAGGGGGTTGCTTCCCCTGGGGAGCCGAGGGTGGGGGAAATGGAAAACCTTATCGGGAGGATGCGCCCGGAGGACGGAAGGGAAACGGAGGCGACCGCAGGAGGGACATGATACGACGATCCACCGATTTGCTGTGGACGAATCGCTTACGATTTTTATCCCTTTTTACCTGCCAAGTAGTTCGCCATCCGTCGCGCCGGCCGAACGCTCCGAGAGAACTCCCCCGAGGACATGACAACAAAAATCCTATCACAGTGGTACTTCAAGTGAAGTTTGTAAGTACTAGTTTAATGACGCTGTATGACTTTATCGTGTACTCGCTGTCTGTATATCTTGAAGCTCAATAAATATACAAAGAGAAAAATAAAACTTTACATGGAAAAGAAATTATTATTACTATATTCCTAAGATTATATTTTCATTTATATTATAGCACGTTCTTTTACAATATACAGGTTAAATTTAAATTTAAATTAAACTCCGAAAAAAACATGAAAAATTATTGATTCATTGAGCATCAATTCGAATTGCAGTACTAAATCGCAGACAACAACTTTGTACCGATGAAATAAGCATAAGATATAACGGCTAACATAACGGTTGAGAAGGGTATAGTCGCAGATAAATGGAATCGGTTATAGTCGCCTCGGTCGTACGGTAGTGTCAGCGTGGAATGATGGGGAATATCGCACCTGCAATATGTACACGTTACTAGTAGTCGCCAGATATCGCACGATCGTTTGTAAGCGCCGTACGAGAGAAGCGCCAAAACGGGTAGACATCGCGATGGACTAATGACACAATGCCTCAATGTGAATATTGAATAATAATATCACTTAAACCTGAAATACTGCGATATCAATCTGTCGAAATCTATCGCAGATTTATGTAGCATTTACATAAAAATTCCAAACAGTGTAAAGTGCAGCAGTGCAGGCACGCTATTCGGTTAGCTTTTCTCGTGAAGAAAAGAAACATCGGAGATACATACATTCAATAATTGCACTTAACCAGATAGCAATTTATTCTGTAAGATTACTATGTTTAAATTGGAAATGTATCATAAGTATTTAAGAAACTTTTGGTTTTTTATTTCTAATTTGTTTAAATCAAATAAATCTTCTTTACGATTTTTTGTGTCTAAAAACAAACAAAATATTTTGTCTATATCAATCATCGTAACAGTGATAGTATATTAAAAAATTATGATATTAATTATGATATTATCAGTATACTTGTGATTATTGGTATTAGTATACAATTGTAATGGGACATAAACTTACAGAACATGAAATGGGCATCAAGTTCTGAAATTTGCGGCGATACCAAATCGATATAAAATCGACTGTATCAAATTAGATGAATGACGAAAAATCTACAATGATTTAATTTACGCAGAAGGAGGGCTAATTGAAATTTAATTCTCTCTCTCTCTCTCTCTTTCTCTCTGTTGCCGCGAAGCTCGTTAGCCAAACGGCTAATTAGATAAATATGGGAGCGGAATTTGCTCGGATCGGTATTTGGACTCCGGAACTACGGGATCTTAATTATCCGACGCGCCAGATTCACGGAGCGATCAGGCCCATCCAGAAACTCGATTTTGATGGAGCCACGGGCCTTCAGCTTTCTACGAACATGTAATTAACGTTTGTCAATTAGCTACAGGAGAGAGGAGAAGCAGGACTGTCGTCGCAGCCTCGCGGACGTAAATGTTTATATCAATTAGCCGGGAACGACCGGCGGTCCGATTAATCGGAGAGCTGCTGCTAAGAGAGAGAGAGAGAGAGAGAGAGAGAGAGAGAGAGAGAGAGAGAGAGAGAATGTACTGTCCAGTTAATTTACATACCACTCGGTTTTATGCCAGTTCCTTTCACTCGCGATTAACACTTACTAATTAACCAGACACCAAACAGATTATCAAATCTTGTTTGTTTCTTGTGAACGCAGTCGTGCAAATCTATATAAAACTATTATGCTTTTTTTTAGAAGCGCTGCGTCTATAAAAAAATATGATACGAGAATGTAGATGCGAAATGTAGATTGGAGAATAGAATTTTTAAAAAAGCTAAACAGAAAAATTATTGAATTTCTAAGATAAGTTTCTTGAGAATCAGAAAAAAGATAAAGTATATTATATATAAAAAAATATAATAGATAAGATAAAGGAATATAATATATAATTTTTTAAATATGTATATTTAATATATGTAATTGAAGTATTTTTTCTCTCCGTATTAAAATTCAGTTTAGTCTATGGGATAATAAAAAAAAACGGTCTAATTGTTTTGCGCAGTATATCAAATTTGAATTTGACTGCATAGACACACATGTGGTGGGAAGTTTTCAAGTATATCCCATAGATAAGGAATACTCGTTCTCACTATGCAAATGGTCCCGATGAAATAAAAGAGGGATATCTATCAATTTTATTAACTTTCATCATCGACCTCTCTCCGGTGCGAACATCATATTTGTATTCAATGGACAGGGCCATGCTGTCGTTATGGTCGATACGGACAACCTCGATCCGCGATAGCAAATTTGTGGGAGAGATAAAACTTGCACCATGTTTTCGTAATCGTCGCCGCTGAGTGGCCAAACTTCGTGTTACGGGGGGAACGAGAAACTGAAACTGTAATCCGACGAAATTCCGTCGCTTATGTTGCTTTATACTGCTAATTGGAGAACACCGGCAAGTGCAAATCCTCGCACTCGCTGAATAATAACGATGCGAGAAGATTGGTTTCACCGAAAAAAAAGGAGATAACGAAATTTGCAACAAGAAATTGACGAACCCGAAATAATGTACAGCGTGAAAATTTTGTAAAAATGTGATGTCTGCTTTTCTTTCGTTCTAAACTCATCAGAAAATCGTACTTTAAATAATTGTATCTTTTTAAATTAAAATTAAACAATTAAATTAAAGTTAAGACATAATAATAACTAAAGAATATCAAATTTTAATATTTTTTTCCTCCGTTTATAAAGTAGAAAATAATAATAAATTAAAATTAACAAACTTATAATACAATATATGTATATCTTTTAATAATTAAAATGTTGATTGCAATGGCTAATTAAATCTTGAAATTAAAGAATTCAAAAGTATCTTTTATTGCCCAATTTAAAGTTGATTTTATTATAAATATAATTTAAGTGTTTATATTACTTTTAGCGTTTTAATGAGGAAATATAAATCACTGAAGGTTTTGCAATATATACATATATATCGTGCAACTTGGCCATTAGAAGGGCATCTTCTTTCTCGAATGATTTCCAAAGAACTCTTGCGAAACGTCTTACGAGGTTAATGTCATCATGAGTCTTAGGAGAATCGTAAACGGAAGATTAATGGGCACGCTACTTGAACCCCCGTCTATGCGTTAAGTGAAACGACTGTACGGTAAAGTTCGTACACGCACACACGTACCGACGCATACACGTGCGAAGTATGCATATCGAAACATGCGCTAAAACAAACAAGAAGCAGAGTCCTATCCCAAGACGCCCAGGGCGACGCATGCCTCCACACTGACTTCTTCTTCTTCTTCTTCTTCTTCTTCTTGCTCTTCTTTTCCTTAGTCTTGGCCTTTCTTTTTTTTCCCCCCGCTGTCGTGCTGCCGCACACGGTCGGATATTATGCGAGAATTTTAAACGCCGAATATTATGAAAGTCTTTCGCGTAATCTGCCATCCCCTTGTCACCCCATCGTTCAACCCCCTCGTCGCCGTCTTTATCTTCGTCGTTAACCCGCCGTAGCACACTGTTCCTCCGCAGTATCCGTACGATTAATGCACTGCTACGTTTGCCTGAAGGAATCGCGTAATTAAAACGTCCGTCACTCTCCGCGTGCCGGCGCGCGGAAATATGTCTTTACGTGTTTGACTTTATTTCGCCGCCGAAGAGGAATCCGCGCACAGATTAAAACGTGCCCGCACAGATAACGCGCATCAGGTATTATTACGTCCTACGCAATCTCAACCGACGATAATGTAATAATCATTTTCAAGTAGCGATAATGAATAACCATTCCCGAATTATTATCGATGGACAAATAATTATACGCGTATTATGCAAATAACATATTGATACAAAATATTTTAAAATGCCATTAAAGTTACCAAAAAGATGATATGGGAAGCAATGTAAACATGAAAATCAACCATGCATCCCGGTCATCTTCTTCATGATCAACGACAGACCAGATCTCAAAAGAGCTCATTTAAAAATTCCTAAAAACTTTTAAATTGAACGTAATCATATATCTTGTCTTCGTGTAGAAATACGTTTTTACATGTCCTAAACTTATAGTTTCATCGCCAAAGAGCATTCCGAGAATGTACGGATTAAAACATGCTCATCCGGATAATGCGGATGCGCATCAAATATTATTACATCCTACGCAATTTTTCTGATGATAATGTAATAATTATTTTCAGATAAAGTAATATCCATCACTAGATTTTATCAACGATGGAAATTATGTGAACATTATGCAAATAATATATTGGAAGAGTATTTTAAATGTCACTACAGTTTACCAAAGATGTGAAAAGTACAACTCTTTCAGTTATTTTGTTTATCAATCAGAAGATCTAAAATTTGTTTATCACGAAAATCATTTTGAGAGAGAGAGAGAGAGAGAGAGAGAGAGAGAGAGAGAGAGAGAGAGAGAGAGAGAGAGAGAGAGNACGGATTAAACGTATTCGTGAAATGCATTATTGGTTTACATGAGAAGGAATCTCGTATAAATATAATGTAATAATTATTTCACATAAAATAAAGAAACAAATATCTGATCCTAAATTATTGATAAGAAAATAATGATATAGATATTATATAAATAAAGATATTAAAGAAGTATATATTTAGATTATAATTATTGAAAGAATTCTCAATTTATTTCTGAAGATAAAAATTTTCTTGAATTGTTTATAATTATAAGTTTTTCAAAAATGGAACTCTATTCTAGTAAGTTTATGAAATTTATGAAGTGCTATATTAATTCTATACTCTTATTTATGCAGAAAATGCAGAAAATAATTCTATAAATACATTCGGAAATCGTTGTATATATAATTATATACAATTATAAAAATTCATGCGTATTATTTTATTTCAATTTTATTTTTATCCTTTTAAGGTTAAACCGGTATCCTATCGTGTTTCTCTTAACTCTTAATTCTTAATACTTTTCTACTTTGTGTCAACAAGTTAATCATTGCAATAATTTCTCAGTTTCTATATAATCTGCTTAATTTTCAGCATTTAGATATTATATACCAATTATACAACACGCGATCAACATACGCAGGAGCACATGCTCGCGAGCTGTCGCTAGCGCGCCATTTAAGCGGACGATGCATCACGTTAAGTGCGATAATTAATTTCCCTCATTATCGCGATATTATCCAAGTCCTGCCTCGAGCAGCGGTCCGACGGTGGGCCCGGCGGTGGGCCCGTCGCAGCAATCCGGTCCTCGTGGGCACGCACATATAGCCGAGGACCACCTTTGCTGCCGAGAAAACGGCCCGGGCGGCCTGGCCGCGCCGAGAACGCGGTGATTTCCAAGCGAGTGAAGAAATGCGACCGAATTAAAGCTCCGTTTGCTTCGGGGGGGCCACCTCGGCTGAGACCCACTCTCTTGGTGGTGGCGACCGCGAGGACGGGAACGATGCGGCGGNGGCGGTGGGGCCCGGGCGTAATTGGTTCTGCATATTTATGAACGCGCTCCTAACCAAAACGGTGAACGCGTTCCCCTGACCGCGTCTTCGTCGTCATCTTCGTCGTCATCATCCACAGCCACCGATCGCGTCACGTTCGCTCGAACACGCGAAATCACCTCGCGATTAAACGCGGACGAACGAATCGATCTCGATGCTCGCATAATTATCGATCAGTATCGAAGCGAAATAGTAATGGCAACAATAATAAATAAAATGCAAGTGTATTGATTTCGTAACGTCTTTAAGATGATATACCAATGGTCACGTAAAAATTGCAAAGTGTCCTAATTATAATAACGCCAAGTAATTTCCCGCGTAATTTGTCTTCACAAGTTACGATATACACACACGTATATATCTACGTAGTAATGCATAAATATACATACACATATATATGGCTATGTACATCGACGTACCCAAGGGAAAGAGCTTTTCTATCTGTCGGTGCCAGTGAGCATCGCCGTTTGTATCGTCAAGCGGGTACATTTTTCAGTTAACTTCGATCTATCGCATTCTACCGAGCAATGACCCGGAGAGGATGGGATTTTACGAGTCGCAATCAGACCGCTGTTTCGCAAATCATTTCCTACTTTCAGAGAGACTAGACGTCGCATGATATGCCGAAAGCTGGATAATTAACCGAATGATCCTTTTTTCTTCAGAAAAAAAAATATGGAAAAGGATCGCGCGTAGAATTATTAGCATCAGAATATTTTTAAACGTATTAACGACCGGTTGGATGGAATTAAAAAATACATTAGGAAAGGAAAGTTAACTATTTTTGTTTTATGCAGCTGTACATATACACAGAAAAAAAGAATATTCTTACTTTGACAATGACTTTAGTTTCAAAATGGAAATCTTAAAATAGAGATTATATTGCGTCAAACAAAGAAAATTTACTTGAATAAAGATGTATTTTAACATTTTATGTTAAATTTTATCAAGAAAGTAATATTCTTCTTATTTAAGAATAATTTTCTAGAGAAGAAAAAAATGTTAGATAGAAAACAGCAAGTTCAAATTAGATTAAAGATTAAAGATTATAATTTAAATAATCATATTATGTTCTTGAGATAACAATTATAGTATTGAAATACGACTATGATATTATTGAAATTTAAGATTTTTTAATTCTTCTAAGAAGATTATTGTTGTTTATATATGAAACAATGAACGTGTTCATGAGTATATGTATATAAGCGTTGATGTGACACTTTTTCTCTGTAGATGCAACGCACGCATAAAATTAGTATTCATTTTCCTATTAATAAATTGAAATAAAATAATGATATCTTTTTTTAACTGAAAACACGTACTAATAGTTTTTAATTGTTATATGGTCTTAGCATATGTTGTTTTTTTTATTGGATCATACAATTATCATATAACACTTGTTAATATTAAATTAAAAAATTGTGTACATTTCTAGCATATCTTAATATATACTTATATAAGAATAAAAATGAATAACACAATATGGTAATATATTCCCTAAATGTGTAACATAAATAGTTTTTATTTAACCATGATAATCAATCAACATTCTCTAATCAATCATTTATCGGTGCATTTAATCCAATATTTTGTTATCAATTTAAAATTAAAATACTATTTTCTCAACTCCGTTTATTCGTCGTTACAGCACATCATATTTCATGGATGTCTTGAGAAAATTCGTACGACAAATATGAGGGGAGCGGTTTTCCGGGGAACGCCAGCGAACGCGAGAAAATTCTTCGTAGAAGCGGTGGCGCGTGTCGCGAATTTTCCCGCGAAAAATTGCTGCCCCGCGAAACTGGGAGGCAATAGAAAGAAAGAGATAGAGCAGGCAGGAAAGAAAGCCGCGGAAGAAACTGCGGAGAGAAGGAATGAAAATCCTCCCGGGGGGGCGTCGAACGTTTGCGAGACACGCTTCGCACGAGCTGGTACCACCCAGGGAGATTCCCGTCCGAAACACGAAGGCGCAGCGCGGGTTACACGTCGATGAATCGCCTCGTTTACGTGCTGCAAAGCACTATGATTTAAAGCACATAGAGAGCAATCAAATATACCTATCCCCGCCGCACATCCCGCGGAAATCGTGGCCGAAACTGAGCGAGGGAAGCCTGGATTGTATAATAATAATAATAATCCCCAATATTCGTTGATTCGTTTCGTTAGTATCACCGATCTGTCGTGCAGATCATAAATTTCTGCCAGGAATATAAAACGTTTATCGAACTCAATATGTCTTATCGATTTTATTGAATGACTTTTAGTCCGTGATTTGCACGGACTATTTCTAATTGTTATAGCAATAATTTTATAGACTAAAAACACTGTTAATAACGTAACAGTGTTATTTTGTAAATTTATATTGTAACAATGTTATTTTATAAATTTATGTTTTTTATTTGACAAAAATTTAAAAACGTTTACACACGATGTTTTATAAATATTGTTTTATAAACATTGCAGTTACAAATCCTTTAATATATTATTTCTATAACAATATACATATAATTTTTAAATCCATTTTCTATATATAATATTATTTTTATTTTTTAAACTCCTTGAATAACATAATAAATATCACATTTTTATTTATTCCATACATAAACTTTATTTATTCTCAGATTAAAACTCGGAATCTCCTGTTGTACCAGATTTATTAATTTTCAATGTCCTTTAAAATTTATCTTTTGAATTTTTATGAGAACAATCTATGAGTAAAATTCTAATTGGAAATATTTTAGCCTCTCCTATTTATATTTCGTCAACATTCAATTTCGACAAAACTCATGTTTAAACGTTACCTATTAACAAAAGGTCGACTAAAAATTTGCCAGAGGATTCCTGATTGAAAGGAAATACGATAACGCTGGGACACCTTATACACAACGTTGTTTTCACAACGATGAAGAAGACTGTAATCGGGGTTGATCGCATTAAACAAGACTATTCGGTTACGTGGAAATTTAGAAACTTTTACTCCCCCTCGCCTAGCGTATACCACGCTGATGCTTTGAAAATTATCGCTGGTTTATCCCAGCCGTGAGGATGGGCGGGGCGGAACAGGCACGCTCATAGGACGCGGAGCAAATATGGATAACCCAAATAAGCCGAAATGACATTTCGCGTACGAGACACCGGAGCGACATTAATTTACCAGCGTTAGCGGCACGCAGCGCGCGCAAAGCTCGTTTGATATTTCTTCCGATGCGGCAAGAATAATAATCCGCGGGAGGGTTGCATGCGCATCTACCGCGTTTCTCCGCCGTAAACGTTGCGCGCGTAGTCTTTCAACCAAGAGGAGAGAGGAGTGCGCGCATCGTGCTCCTATAAATCGCGTTTCCATCTCGACGAGGAAGCTCATAAACTTAAAGCGCGTGGGCTTTCGTAAAATGTACTCAGATGTACTTTGCTCGAAATACACTCCGGCCAGATTGAGACGCGATTTACATACGCGTGAAGAGATGTTAGAATTTAAGGTTTACAGACTCGGCATAGAAAAAGACCGTAAATGTTCTCTATGTAGGTATCCGCGAAAGATTATTTTTTTATTAAAAGAAAACTTCTACTTCCAAGCTCAATAAAACTATAAAGGATTGTATGTATAGGATACATATGAGAATTTATTATAAAAGAAGGAAAGAAGGAAAGATGGAAAATAATATTTTATAACAAGCTACATTGTGAATATATTTTTACAAGTCTTCAAATATATTATTTGACTCTTCCCTTAGGGTATATTATTTCCAATAATAATATATGACAATATATTCAGAATATTAATATTGCCACATAATTATTAAAATTATATAACCTTATTAACATTACTTGAAATTATTTCAAGAATATATTTTGTTTTTACGTGGCATTAGTTTGTCAGGATTTTTACCAAACTTTAGCAAACATATGCACATATGGAAAAGCGAATACGGAAGTACGGAAAAGCGACCGCAAATTTATGTCCCTTGGACTAATAATCATATATAATAAACAAATATATTTATCATTCATACGACATGTAGATAAATTGTATCATCCTATTTATTACGCGGCATATTTTGTTTGCGCAGAAGTACAAAATTTAAAAATTTATTAAGATTATTTCTTTCATTTCGTATTCTCTCTATCTCTTTTCAATCTTTCTTGTAGAAAATTAGAAGATCGTTTCTTCAAAGAAGCCAAAAGCAAACTTAAGAATCCTCATCTAGTTTAATGCCGTTTCGAAACGAATGTCTAAACAAACATGCAAACGTTCAAGCGATATACAAGCGTATCCGAAGAGAGACACGTGCCAGGACGCAGCGGAATTATCTCAATGAGATAACTGCGTTTCAAATAATGTAATTTATTTTTACTATATCAGTGGCTGCTTTTTAACTGATTTAAACCCGACAGAGTTAACATTTAGTTCTTAAATCAGCTCTATGTTATAACATTATGACATTAGCTGATCTTTCCTTGAAGATTTAAACGCTACAATATTTGTGAGGCGAAAAAGGTAAATATAAATTTTTGAGATAATTATATGGTCATTTGAATTTTTCTATTGTCTTTATTAATTTCTTTATAGCATGTTTACTGTTTCACGTATTGCTCTTTTATTCTAAAGTATAAGTTAAATTAAATTTTGAAAAGTCTAGAGATAGCTGTTCACTCTATAAATTTTCGCGTAAAAATGCACTCAGGAAATCGATTACGAGTTGGACATTCAAATGAGAGTTAAGTTTGTAATTTACTTGTTACTTACTTAAAGAAATCTCCTATTTACTTCTTCACAACTCGACCGAGGGATATTCAAATCCACGGAGATTTCCTGCTCGGAGATGGGCGTATTCCGGAAACTCGATTCGCGAACGGGAAAAAGATTTTTCCCGATGTCTCTATCATGAATTTCTCATGGAACACCGCGTCGAATATTTAGATGTAGCGCGCGTCACCCTTTTCCCGAGCCATTCAATTTGCTTATTGGACGTTCACAGCCGGTTCACGGTACCATATGTAATATGTGCGCTAGTTAGTTTGAATTTACAAGATCGTAGCCAGGTAGTAGTACGAAAATTTAACGTGAAACCTCGCTGACAAATTTTACATCAACGTTAGCCATTGGCGCACCTGAGACCTGCTTTGGGACGCATTTACATAGAGCTGCAAGATTTGAAGACCGATTTTTACGACAGCTCAAGCGCAGCAAACAACCGATAAATGCGTTACACGTCAAATTATTCGATTACACTTGCGAGATTTTTCGTTTTATATCACTAGGTATAATATACATACATCCTATACAAATAAAAGATTTATTTGTATTATTTTCATATGCTTGCTATACGCAATGAGATATTGATTTATCATTATGTATATGAAATATATTTGAGGAAATTGATATGTTCATTATTAATTTGTATTTCAAATAATTTAAAGTAAATGCATATATTATTAATTGTATAATATAATAATTTATATAATTCATAGAATAGAAAATTATAACTTTGTGGAAGAGATCGAAGAAGAAAACAGAGAACCGAATATATATTATATTCAACAGAGATTTATCTTCGAAGGATATATCGCGAAGTTCGTGTTTTCCGATATTCTATCTGAAATATACGATGGTAGATTCTCTTGGAGAAGTAACCAATGGCGCGAGCAATAATTTGATCCATAATAACATTAGTTTCCTTATTGACGTAAACTTAAAAGACTACAACTAGAATCAATATTTAAAGAGTTCTTTAATAAAGATACAATTGCTTTAATTATAAAGTCGTATCTTCGACGAATCGTCGAAAATTTCGATTCTTACGTAGATAAATCATTGCCCCAAATAATGTTTCTTATCCTTGAACTTTGAAAAGTGTTTCAGCAGAAGGAGTTCGAAAAAGAATAAATTTTTACAAAGAAAATTCGTTGCACTTTCTTTCCAACTTTCCAATTTTCAACGTTTTATAGAGAAAATAACGGTAGTCGTAGCGGGCATAATGTAATGCACAAAAATATTGACTTTCTTGTTGATAGTCAAGAGCGGGACGAGTGGCACTGTCGAATTTAAGTACCTTTAAGAAAGCAAATGTAGTCCGGATAAGAGGATTCTTAATGCATCGACAAGCGACGGAAGCTGTTTCGTTACCCTAATCCGGACTTTTTCCAGAATAAAATCTATTCGCGTAACTTTCTCAAGTTATCTTTAAATTTTCATATAATTAATATATTAAATTTTCATATAATTATTATATAAATAGTAAAATACGTGATATGCAATAATAAATTATCATGAGATAATTTCATCAGGAAATATATTTCATAAGAAATACGATAACTATAAATAAATATATGTGTATATATAATAATTGATATTTCACTTCCTTTTTCCTCTTTAAAAAATAAAATTTGAAATAGATTTTATCTTTGAATATGCTATTTCAAATGCTACTAATTTTGAGAAATAAAGTATGTGTTACTTAAGAGAAATTTCTTAGTTACACCAATTGTAATTATACTAGTAATTACATTAATATATTATACTCGATAAATTTGGCGTCTATTTATACTTCCAGGGAGGTCTTCAATTATCGCGTTAATGCGTCGCAAGATTGTTCGTTGACACACGATGCATGGGGAATCCACAGAAGAATGTCTTAAACCCAATTCCACGGCAATTGCACGGTTCGCCTCGTGAATGCAGGACTTTCACAAACACGCGCGATGCGATTTACAGACCGCTCGATCCCTTTCGTTGTCCCACGGATGCGACCCGACACGACGGAGACGAGGGAAAAGGAAGAAAGAGAGGCAGATAGATGCAGAGAAATGGAGTGAGCAAAATATGCCCGCGCTGGCTTAGGGTCCAATTATTACTCGACGTCTTTAAATGCGCGCGTGGTCCTTAATATGGTGAGGGCGGCCTTAATAAGGGAGAGGGAGTTTCGGCGCGCCCGAGCCTCGGCGTGTATACCGGGACAAAAGCCGGAGAGTGGCGCGGCGAACGGGTCCCCCGATACAGGAGGTCAAAAATGCGCTCAAAAAATTGCCGCCAATTTGAATTGCTAATAAGGACGGTGCGCGAGTCCTACCTCGGCCGGAGTTCGGCCTAACCGGTGCAAAACAATGGTCTCCGCGATGTAGCGGTATACTCTACGTCGGCACGAAACGAGCGTTCGCCGGTGACGAAGTCCATATAAGTGTTCCGTTTGGCTTTGCAGAAATGCAGCCCGAAGGGGAAAAATAAATGGCTATGGAGAGAGGAGAGGATGGAACATTGCTTTTCTCTCTCTCTCTCTCTTTCTCTTTCTTTCCCACGACGAAAGGAATGGAGCGAGAAGGGGGGAGGGGGAGGGAAGAGGGAGGTATCAGGGAAAGAGACAGAAGCTGATCGTGAACTCACCCTAAATAATTAGTCACTGCCACGTCCGTCGATGAGAGAGACCAAAAGAGACCAATGGAGAAAGAAAGAGAAACGCTGCGAGTCGAGACAGAGGATCAGAAGATCCCCGAGGAAGAGAAAGGGAAAATGTCAACCCCCGTTTTAGCAGCGACCTACTCGGTCGGGGAATCCGTAGCTTGAATGCGATCAAAGTGCACCGCCTTACAACGGGTAGCTCGCCTTTTCTTCCCCGCGGAGCTTCGGAATCCCGAATCGGCTTGAACTCTTGTTATTTAAGGACGAAGCGTAAAATTACAATCCCTTAAGAGAGGCTATCAACTTGAAAATGGTTATTCCTTTGAGAAGTTGCTATATTTCTTTGTATTTTCTTCAATCAACGTTGATGTCTTTTCTTTTATAATAATAATGGAAAAATGATTTTTCTTTTTATTTATTTAAGATCACACAAGAGACAAACGCGATAAATGAAATATTTTATTTTATTTTTATTTATGTCAAAATTTAATTATTAGCAAAAACAAAACTGTTAAGAAAAATGAATATTTCTCATTCATTAAGAGAAGATAATAGATAATATATTAATTTGTATTTGATTTAAATTTGATTTCTCTTTCAATTGTTTATTTTCGAGAGATATATTTAGCATTAAGTGAAATTTTAAATGTGTATAAATGAAATCAGATCGTCTCATTTAACGCAATCAGGGCAATAGTCGTATCATTGAATTCCCACACAATTTATCTCGCGCATCAGGGTCGCTTGTCCTTTTCCGGCATATGCACTTGAGAAAAAGCTAATAAGGACAGATAGGTGCCGCTGGAGCGTGTACGGGCATTCTTGTGTCCTTGATAAGATATCCGTGAACCTAACCGCAGGCATGCGTCCGCTGCGGATAGCAATGGTAACCGGTAACCGGCGCGAACTGCGAACCGCATTCCGACGCTAAATACTACCAGTGGCGCGAGCGCGGATTCCACCGCGAGGACACGCGCTCCTAATCTGACTTCCTGTTAAACGTTAACTCGGCCTCGGTTCCGTAATCTTTGATGGTTAATTCCTCGCCCGCGGCGGCTCCGATAACTAACGTATTCACCATCGAAACGATGCCAATTGATGCGAGGATGGTTCTACTTACTCGCTGCATTTGTAAGCTGGTACTTGACACGTTTGGATTTAACTTGTTTCTTGCGCAAAATTCAGAATTAAATACGACAGCTTCTCGATTAAAACATAACGGAATGAATTGATGCTATTTATCTCCATTACAGAATTTTTAGCCACACATGATTGCAGCTTCCGTCACGTGCATCTTTCTCGATCATCTACCTTTCTTTGACCTTCCCTCATCACCCGTCGAGAGATTGCTTAGACAATTATAGCGCTTTGTGGCTATCCACGACGTCGAGGGAGGCTATCTCTCTCTCTCTCTTATCGATCGATACGTTGCAATATCGTCTCGATGACCGGTTATCTCCCTTTGAGCCTTCAACCACTTAGTTCTCCTCCCGTTATCCATCCAGCGTCCCAACGCTGGAGATGTTCGGTACGCATCGCGCGTATGCGATTGTATCCTGTGAATACGTGATTAAGATTCGCTCGATCGAATGATCGTGAACGAGGGATTTGATAGTTACTTAGTTGTCACATGCGTTTATGGTCTTCATCGGTGCATCAAATAACTGAGATATAGTCATGCGCGCAATTCGTCAAAGGTACAATTTTACGATCCGTTTGGTTCTCTAACTCAACAGCCTATCCCCCGTAATCCCCGTGATGCACCGTTTCATATCGGAAAGACATATAACACTAAATAAACTAAAAGAAAAAAGTTTTGAGAAATTTAATATTTTGAATTAGAAATATTTTAAATTAAAAATTACCTAATATTTTAAAATGGAAAGGAGAAAGGATTTGAAAGGATTATTTACAGTTCTTCGCACAATGTTTTCTTTTAGTTTCTATATCTATTTTCATATTTGAAAAGACTTTCTATCAGTTTTATGGTATGGTTTTCTTTAAATTTTTCTTAGCAATATTTTTGCTACATATATTATATTTCTTATATTCATTCAATGTATTTTCGATTTTCACATTTTCTCATTTCTAAAGAGCCTTTTCACGGAGTCTCTCCTCGGGGCTTATTTAACTGACAATCATCAATCTCGCGACCCATCCAAGTTGATACCGATTTCACACGTATGCGATGGGGACCAGTCTGGTCTGAATAACCACATAAACTATCTCGGCCCAATTGCTCGGCTTCTTTCATTTTCCCTCAATCACCCTTTCCTTTTTCCTCTTTCTCTCTCTCTCTCTCTTTCTCTCTACGCTCTCTTTGCAAGTATCAGTCCGACAGTGATGGAGCTCATAAGTATTCGACTTCGTGGATGTTAAGCGGATAGCGGTGTTGCGCGACGTAACGCGCGCATTTGAACCCGTTTCTTACGTCATTAAATATATTACAACGTTTAAGATAATATCGCCGCGCGGTATGCTCGCACTGAAATACCAGGGCCACGGGGCAGGGGAGAGGGATTATTTGCATTTCGTTTTGGACAGCGATAATTATACCAGGCAAAAAGTGGTACCTGCGGCTTGATTATTCGATATAAAATACAATGCCGCGGCGGTTATCGAAATAAGTATCACGCACACGTCGTTGAGATAATATATCGCCGAAGATACTGCATGTACGCGAATTAACGTTGATATCGCATGAGACGAAAAAGAATCGTTTTAATTTCGTCGATCGCGCGATCGTTGCCATTCCTCTACTTTCCAAGAGAAAGACTCCGCTCGTACTCTTCAAATTTCTCGTCATTCTGTCGGATTTGTTATCTGCGCATGAATTGAGATGTCGGGTCGTAAAGTTCATAAAATCTTAAGATTGTGTTTTTCGCGCGCGCGAGAAATATTTATTAAACGTCCGATTAATAAAATGCAATTATCAAGGTGTGCGCGAGTGCAAATAATTTATTATTTTTGTCCGAGAGTAAGTCGAGCAAGTAGCCACTCTATCTTTGAAGAATCGATCCATGAAAACATAGAAAATTTATTCTTAACTAACTGGTGGTAGACGCGCGCTTCGCACGTGAAATTTGTATACCTCTTATCTATATATTAGCTATCTGACAATAAGCCAAATTATCACAACGTAATGTAATGAATAAGATATAAAAATTATTTGCTAATTTTTTGCTATTTTCTGCTTTTAAAATAATTTTTTTGCTTTAATTTTTAAAAAGTTTCAATAAGCTCAATAGCTCAATATTAAGTAACTTTTTAAAAACTAAAGCAAAAAAATTATTTTAAAAGCAAAAAATAGCAAAGAATTAGCAAATAATTTTTATGTCTTATTGGTTACTCTCGCAATACAAAGTAAGACAAGCGAGAAAATCAATCAGCACCGCGGTAAAGAGAAGACAATACTTCGAGACTTTCGAGTATCGATTTAACTCGTCTTTTTTAAGACTATCTAATGGACTATCTAATTTTTAATGTTTCTTATTTTAAGTGTAATAATCACACAAAAACGTTATATATTGCGTTTAAAAGCAATAAAATTAATGTTTGTCCTATCACATTTTGCCGTATATGTTATAAAAAAATAAATAAAGTTATGGTAATAAGCCATTTTAGATGCTTTCAAGACTGTATTGTTATTTAGAATTAAAATAAAAAATCTATAGAGTTAATATCTTGTAAATAATTATTTAAAAAAATTTTATATATTTATATATTTATCTATATATTTATCTGGGACAATTAAAATGGGACATCTTGTACATATAAATATATGTATATATTCATATATCATCATTTGCAATATGATAGTTGAGATGATAATCGAGATTCTACACTAATGCTGGAATATTCCTGGAAAGCTAATCTAACGCGACAGTTCGCTACGCTTATTGATGATATCGCCGTAGACGCGCGTCGGGCGTAACAGGTACGGTTAACGTGTCGTACACGCTTCAAGTGGCAGCTGCACGCGAGGAACGTCCGTCCGACACGCGCGCGAGTGCGTGCTGACTGCGTATATCGCACATAAGAAAGAGATTCGTGCATTCGATGGACAAAGAAAGATGTATTGGACTGGATTGCAGGCGCGGGTGCGAGCGAGAGGAAATGATGATAGTTGTCTACATGAGGGCTTACCTGCTTGGAGTGATCTCCTTTCGACGTTTTGCGAGTGCAGGGACGCATTCGGGAATACGCGATCGATCTCCAACATTGGGAATTTTTTTTGGAACTTGTACCTGAAAAGATATATATGTAAACCGTTTTATTTTAAAAAGTTAAAGACGCATTTGAAAAAAAGAAAGCATAGAAAATATTGTATGTGAGGTGATGAAAATCAAAATACAATTGAAAATAGCTTACTCTGTAAATACTGTAAATAAGTCAAGAATAACTTATTGCACTCTAAACGAAACGATACGGAGATATGCTTTATATAAAATGATACGAGATTTTAAAATAGTAGCTAGGGTAATGAATAAGCAGTGAGTTCTATTTGTCCATCATGTTGTTGGCATGTTGAACAGCATTTTTCTTTTGGAAAATTAACGAGAATCAAACTCTCCCGATGGAGATTTATGAGGAACAAAATAAAATACGGGAGCAGCGATACTCGCAGATTGTATTGAAGTCTGAATATAATATAAACGATCTAAGGATCATTTCATATCGTCGTTGACTGTTAAAAATGGAGGAGCGTATTTCTGTGCGTGTACTATCTCAATTATTATTTGTGGACTTTGCTTATTCTGTAATTTTTAGTTTTAGTTATTTTAAAAAATTTTTAATTCGCATAATTATCTTTTAATTTTCGTAAATCTTTTAATTTTCATTCAGTATATATAAAAAGTTATATCCATACGAATACATTAAAATCTTCCTAAAATTATATTAATTTAAATACAGAAAACAATTATAAACAATTTAGGTACCTACATTAATCATATATTAAAAGTTAAAGTTAAAAATACTTGCAATTTTCGTAAAAAATATTGTCTCTGAGATGCATACGGAATTTGTCGAAAACGAAAGGGAACAGAATAAGCACGTCGTGAAGAAGATCATTGAGTTTCGTCGTGGCCAAGCGAGGGATCGTTAAGGATTTTAATGAAACACCCGTGCTGGAAGAGGAACGTCTTCGTCCGCTACTAGGAAAGTTCTGGCATAAGATACCGGACTCGGACTCTCCCGGCACGCGGTCCCTGGATGGCAATGGCCACCGTAAAAGGACATTTGTCGCTTTATATGGTCGAATCGGCTACCAAATGCATCGCGCGCGAGTCGACCGTAGAAAAACAAAAGAAGCCCGTCCGAGTGCGTGGCTCTCTCGCGACTCTCTCACGCAGAGGTTCGTTCTGATGCGACGCGATCACTCGAAATAATAATGTGTATCGGGCCTTGGATAACGATCGAAACCGATACAATTTCAACGAATTTGATTGCTTGATATTAAGATAGAGAAAAAAATATATTCTATAAATATATTATGTATATTTCTAATTTAACCATTTATACTATGTATAAAATGTCATTTTATATGTAGATAGTTACATTTTATATTATTTATAAAAGAATATTTCATAAACAGTACCTTATAAAATATCATTTTAATGGTGCAACATGTATATTTTGATGCAAAGGACAAATATTGATAAAATATTTCACAAAAAAAATAAAATATTTTTTTCTATTATATATTTTTATAATAAAATGATTGTAAAAACATCACCTGTCGCATAATTAAATGTTTTTTTAAATTTTCCAATGTTTTTTAAGACATACGTTTTTGTAAATAAGTGTACTTTTTCCCGTCTTATTTATTATACGCGCTTTCTTTACTTTCTTTGCTAAAATATGACAAACCCGAATACTCCGATAAATTAACAAAGTGTTTAAACTTCCGTCATTTTCCCATCTTCTCCAAGTTGCTTTTACAATTACCTTCTTCGCGGATTCGTCGTCTTCATCGGCTTATCCTAATCGCGCTTCGTGAGATACTTGCAGAATCTAAGAAGACTCGAATGCGTGGCATGGCAAGCGTGAAACATTTGACGCGCGTGTGAAACTTTCTGCTGTACCTTTTTCGCGGCAGGAGGAAACTCCGCTGAAAGGCGGTTGGGCGAGAACTCCTTAGCAGCCTGCTGATTTTATACGCTTCGCGTACTTCGGAGGAGACGGCGGAATATGCGTCGTCGCGTGGAATCGGAAATTGAATTTACGAACTTCCACTTTCGGGAGAGTCGCGACGCAACGCGTCGCCAGTCGCCCGTTCGATTGTGCCTTGCGATTTGTCACGGCCAAGTCCTCAACAGAGATTTTATCGAAGACTATAAAATTCAGTATAAAGCAAAGAAATATGATGCAATGTATCGATGTCTCAATAAAACAATTAATTTATAAGTTTGACTTTAAATAATTACATATAAAATTTTGTCTTCTCAAGTAGTCATACCAAATTTTGCAAAATCTGAAATTAAAATAATAAAACCTAATAACATATACATAATAACTTTATTTATTATTGGTCTAATAGCATAATTTGAATGATGAATCATAAAATTAAGCACATCTAAATAAAACGAGACTTGAGAATGTTACTAAAGAATTTAATCCTTTTGCTAAATAGAAAAATTATTTTATAAAATATTTATTTGACAAATATTAATTAGAGATGAAATTTATAGTATTGTTTAGCATCGCAAAAATATACAATTTAAAATGGCTAATGATAGAAAAATGTTAAAGTAAAAAAAAAACAAAGAAAAACATGTATTTAATAAAAAAAGATTCGTATTTTCCTTTTAGAAAAATGTTTCTTTAAACCACACATCTACAGAGAAATAAGCACAGATTCAAGAGTCATTTATACTGGTGTACCTGCTCCAGTGACACTCGACCGAATTACGTCGTAATATTTCACTCGGTGCGTCGTAATGGACGGCGCTCGCGACGCGGTTACAAACTCGGATAGAAGAGCTAAAGACGGATGCATAGTAATTTATTAACCTTATCGTCGGCAGTAGACATCGCGGAGATTTTTCATAGTTTCGCACGAAAGGAACAACGCCGCGTGCGCGGATGACGTTAAAACGTCGCCTCTACGGAGGTTTCCTTCGCTCCGCAAATTACGGGATCGCTGCCGCCGCAGTTGCCCTCGGGATTTCAATTTATTTCGCCAAGTCGTAGGAAAGTCGTATCCCACACGGTCGCGGTTCCCATTGTCGGATTCGTGTGAAATCCCCCGGAACGTCGATACCGCATCACGCGGAAAATCCACCGACTGCAGTCAATCCTATCACTGAGGTCGAAGGGGGAGGCCAATCGCTGCTTCTTCGTGCCGTATGGAGGATCGCGTTTTAGAGGATCGAAGGTTGAACGCGTCGCGAATAGATAAACGCGCGTTCGCGGAAAGACTGTGGATTTCATCGGCGATGCGCGGTGAGAGCACGGGGACGGGGTACGCGGAGGGAAAAACGTGAAATCGGCGCCGCGATTCTATTCCGTTCGTGACGCATACCGACGAAGAATTGCTCTGAGAAATAATCGTTTCGAAGTCTCGAAGGAGAAAACCGGAAACGCGTTTAATTTCGCGGGGAAAAAGGATTCCCTCGCTAAATTTACCCACCGACGGTGGTTAGCATACAAATGCATATATCATTCATTTTAGAAAAGATTTTATCTCAAAAATGATCAAAAGAATGTCTTTTTATATAATTACACATGTTAAATAACGTGTGAAAATTTGTGTGGTTTTTAAAAACAAGGGAATGTAATTAACAAAATTAGTACAATTTACATGCAATTGTACATTAAAAACTATTTTTAATTGTATGATATTATAAGAATGTTACGTATTTTCGTAATTAATTTTTCGCAGTTTATAAATATCTATGTTTCATGCGTGTTAATTTAATGCAGCGCACGTTTTTGAAAAGTTTCTTTCTCTCTGTTTATTTGCCTGTCTTTTCTCTTACAGAATTCCCATGAGAAGCTATAAATCTATTAGTATAAGCCGATAAAGCGATTTCGCATTGTATACCAGAGGTGTGAGAATGACAGAAGGAGGACCAGAAAAAAAAAAGACGAAAAGAAATACGACAATATTGCAAGTCGATGAAGTCGAGTATTACAGTTGCAGAAAACTCGTGTGTTGTCTGCGGAAAATGCCCGTTTTATATCAACGAGGATACGAACGATGTGATTTATATCCTCGATTTGTAAAACTTGTTCCGATAAAAAGGATAACCGCACAAATTATTTATTTAGCTCGGTTATGTATTAGACCACGTTCTTTTATAAATAAATAAGACAATATTAGTCTATTTTTATAAATGCACAAAATATCTCAAGATTCTAATTTTGTAATTTTAATGAAAAGTTTTTAATAATTAAAATTTGTTTTTACTCTTACTTTTTAAATTCAATTTTTTATAAAAATTTGTTATTAAATTAAATTTGAGGAAAAATTTTTAAAAACTTTAATTTGTATAAATTAAAGTTTTTTTAAATTATATATAAAGTATTAAGATATTATATTAAGATACATAAAATACTAATTGTAAGATAATATTTTTCAAAAGTACTATTTTAATGCAAGCGTCAAAAAATGGAGAATTCTCTATGTGTTAGTGGAATGCACCATTTATGGAGTACAGATAACTTTTACTTTATGGTACAATTATTCAAATAATTAATATTAAAATATTGCAGCAAATAATATCATTTTTCATATTTCATCTTAAAAAAAAAACCATCTTTTAATTTTTCAAAGACTTTCATTTAAAGTTGAATATAAGGATGAATTTCTTGAGATACATTTCATATAAAAGTTTATATTTCACTTATTTCCTTCTTTTATTGTTTTTGTAGATACTCTAGATGGTATAAGTAAAAAGATTTATTTACATTTAAAATTCATCTAATTATAAAAATGAAAATATTAAATTGTGCTGATGTTTTCTTAAGAATTAATATATTTATAAAGAGTGTAATAGAGTTTTAATAACGAGTAGTAATAAAGTTACAATGTCAAAATATTAATTCATGATTTCTATCAACATTCAGAAGTCTCGGATCGGAGAATATGTTTCAGTATTCACGTTGTGCAAATACAGATAGAGACAGAGAGAGAAATAGTGGGAGATAGTGAGTGAGTGAGTGAACGAGAGAGAGAGAGAGAGAGAGAGAGAGAGAGAGAGTCTCTGAAATGGTCTATCAAATATTCATCGACCAGTGCACGAATTTTGCCCGCGCTCGCATCTCATTAAAACGACTGAATCTTTCATCAAACGTTAATGCATCTCAGAAATATGAAATTAACAGCGAGTACCTAACCACGTTTCCTATCTCAGGAATTCGTATGGAGGACAGCTGAAATTAATAAGTTATTTTGCCATCTTTCTTTGTGAAAAACGGCACAAAGTAATGAATAAACCAAAGTAGTGAAAGCGTAGATCTATTAATAGTTAAAAATTAGATTTCTGATTATAAAATATTTGCTAAATCCTCTGTCTGCATGTTTTTTTGTAACAGAAATGACAGCTTTTTCTGCTTTAATAGAAAAACATTTGAATAGAAATATTATTTTTTTTTTATCTTACGGCTTTATTTCACTTACATGAAAGAATCGCACAACTATTTGCATACCAATAACATTCTTCTCAACTGTTCAATCTGCGTGAATCTCTTATACTATATCTCTATTCCAACAATTTCCTACAATTAAGAGCGTGCACTGGGACGCATTTGAATTTATATGCGCTATCCCGACCGAGCATCATTATCAGTTCGGTGCAGATAAAATCTTGCGCTTGTATAAGAGAGAGAGAGAGAGAGAATGAGAGAATGAAGAAATCGATGATTACTGTGCACGGAAATCGCTGTCGCGCCAGATTTCCGAAAGAGTCCACTCGTTATCTGGCCATTTTGCCGGGAGCCAAACTACGTTACAAAGATTCGTAGGAGGGCCGAAGTTTCCTAACGAAAACTCCTTTACCGCACCATCGTCTACCGCCGTCGCCGACGACGACGACGACGACGAAGAAACGACGACGGCAGGCACTCGCGTAAAAAGCCAAGAGAAAGTCTCGCGGCATTCCTTCGGCCCCACAAATTCCGATATCAAGGAACTTCCTCCAAATAATTTCCTCCCGCAGCCGTTCCGTCCCCCCGCTGAGACGCCGCTACGGCGGCAAATAGCGAAACAAACTTCCGCCCCTCTCTCTGATCCGAAGAGAAAGTTCATTCGAATTGTCCGATAAGAAGCCAAACCCATCGGATACGGAACCCAGGGACAAACGAGTTATCTTCCCCTCCGTTCGTCGCCGCGTAAAAGCGATGAATCAGCTTTGTCAATGTGTCTCCTCCTTTTTGTCGCCCGCCACTACCCCCGAATCCTTCCGGAGAAGGTTCGTTGTTGCTCCGCGAATCAAAGTCCACGGACAGAGAAATTATTACTTAATGGAACAATCCTTATAAAAACCAATGCACCATATACATATAACGTCGGTAATAATTAGGGATGACTTGAAATCATAAAGAATGTATGGATGTTCGTAAAATACGAGACGCGAACTCATTCTGATTTTTTTAGGAAGAAATTTAGTTATTCGATGAATTTGCGATGATTTGAAAACTTCAATTTTTATCTAGTCGAATACCTCCTCTGCTATTTCTATCTTATAAAAGATAAAGATTTATTTTTTACTATAATTATAAACTACATTATTTTTGCGTTAACCAAACTCAAAACCAAATTCAGCAAATTATACGAAAGATAAGTATGGAAAGGATAGATGTAAAAAAATGCACGTAATAATTATATCATAATCGTATCAGAGATCTATGTTTATTTACCAATACACTGCGTCTAAATGTACGAAGCAAATTAGGTTACTGCTTGCGCATTCATATGCTGTCGTATCGTTTCCTTACAAAAATTTTACTCCTGAGAGAACTATGAGAGAACGTAATGGGATCACGAATCGCTATTGAGGACGAAGCTCCTCTCTTATTTAGCGAATAGCTACTCTCACGCCGAGTTTGCGGTACAGTTTAATTAAATTAGGTCTTAATGTTAATTCACGGCGCGCATCTTTGCGAAATTCACGCTCAGAGTAATATCAACATAATATTGTTATATGTTGTCAAAATTGAAACTATCACGTCCTAGTATAGATAATGATATAAGATATTCTATTAAGTTATCTTGCATCTATAAATTCATGTGTGATTATGAAATAATCTTTGCTAATGAAAATTTGACGAGAGGTTATTATTATGTAAAGAGTTTTGTGATTTTACCAGCTTTAATTATTTTAATATGATTTAATATGACTAAATAAAATACTTTAATAAAAACTTTAATGAAAACTAAATATTTTAATTAAAACTAACTTAATATAATTTACGATATTATTACGATAAGGTAAATGTTTTAAATATTAATAAAATACGTGTTGAGATAAATTTAATTTTTCTCGATATTTTATTATGTCAGATGTATTTCCAAAATATTTTCCTATATCTACGTTACTATATAATCTTTATATTCGAATTCAAAAAATTACTTGAGATTAATTCAAAGTAAGGACATCGTATTCATATGCGAATTGACTCTAACGCAAACGTCTTTAACGAGATCAAGTGCGAAATGTTCTCTCGCACGAATAATTTACGGAACAGAACGAGAGAAACTTTGGCAGTTACGAAAAGTTAGTTCTCGATTGACCCGCGATAACTCGCGCATCGTATTTTTCATTATTCTCTCCCTCAAATGCAGCGCCGATATTTCCTGCCGAGAAAACCGTGTAATCGAACAGACGCACCTCGGCAAAGTACAAAGTTCTTCGTTTCCAGCTTCGTGTCTGATAATATAACGAGAGTTTACTTTGTGAGGCGGCATCGCGGTGGCTCGAGGGCGGCTCGGAGCATCTCGTGAACGAAGCCAAGTGCGAGAGACGGCCCGGCCGACGCGCCTTATCACGAATAAAGGATGAGTGTTCAAACTTTGCCGAACACGTGCTCGCGCGCCGCCGAAAAGACAAGTGATTCTTCCGCTTCTCGCGACGGCAGAACGACTCTTTTGTTCCTCAGTTGCCGCTTTGTAATTTAATTTAGAAAGTCGTTCTTACTGAAAGCTTCAATCACACGATTTTCACTCTTTTCCCGATGAATCACGCAGAAGGGAAAATGCAGTCGCGACGCCCGCCGCCAATTTCATACGATCGCGTCGAAATGAGCCGTAACTCGGTTTACTACATTCGAAGATTTAAAGCGACCGAATTAATTTGATCACGATTCGCCGTATCACGCCGCGCTGATTTATGACGCTCTCCGACGCATTTCTTTGTCATCATTCTATCTCGTGATTATTTTTATTGTAGATGGAAAAACCGCGCGAATTTATCTGTCCCCTTCCTTTCGTTTAGTTTATCCGTCGCTTCCACGAAAATATTCGGCCCGCCGTCGTGATACGCGCAATTTGTCATTTTGATATCCACGCGCATGTTACGCGAACGGCCGCGTAAATTTTCGCCCACCCCCACTGTGACGAAAATTAACGTTTCGTAACAATCGTAACTTCTGTTGAAGCGGTTTCTACGTTGGCGCTTGTTGTCGCGTTGAACTTTATGATCCTCACAAAGGATATTCGCTAGCATTCACGAGTGTTAATTCCATGATCACGCAACACCGATATTTTTATAATTTACCTGATCGCAACCCGTACACCAATGATTTTCTGTGTGTGTTTCTTAAAGTTTACAATACAATGGAATAAGTAATTAATCCTTTAAATATACTTTCATGAAAACGATCGTGCCATCTCATTCCTTGGGGAGGTATGTATGAGCGCGATTCACCTGAATTAACGGCCACGTTGATTCCCATTGGAATCAACCGGTTCGCCGAAGATGTCGTCGTGGTGGACGATGTTTCACTGCGGTGGCGAGACAAAAGTAATTAAACCCAGAGGAGTGCTCGATAATTTAACACACGTATGGCGACGCGTTCAGTCGTAACCACCCTTTTCTCCTTCTCTACCGTCGCGCGGGCGCGCCAGCAGCATCTTCCACTCTAACGCGCAGCAACGGGTGAAATAACGGGGCGAGAAACGCGAGTCCATAGAAGCCCTTCTATGAGCGATGAAAACACCGCATAGAGGCATTATGCATACGACATCACGTACGCGGAAATACGTTCAGAACGAGAATGTTGTTCGGGACGAAAATGCAAATTGAACGACGGTACGACGGCGGTGGCACGAAAGGAGCGGGGGTGGCGGGACTTTTGAGCAAGTCGTTAATTTTTTTCAACGGGAATGGCGGATGATGCAGCGAGTTTCGTGACCGGCCATTCTGCTCCCCGTTATTGCCGGATCGTAATTATTATCACCGCTGATGACTATGGCAACACGGAGGTCGACGGTGGCGACGACGACGACGACGACAACAACGACGACGACGGTAACGGCAATGACGATGACGATTATGACGACGATGAAGATGAGAATAATGATTAGAATGATAAGGATGATAACGATAAAGATAACCACGTTGTTATTAATCATTATACAGCTTTTTCTTATCCTTTTTATGCTTCCTTTGTCTGTATATAATTCAACGCGATACTCTAATTTTATTTTGTAACCTGCATTTAAGTATAGTTCAAATGGTTCAATTATTATTTTATTTTTATAATTGTTCTAAAAGAAAAAAATAATTTTTAAGTTAAAAATATTTAAGAATATAAGTTACTTAATCTTAAAGAAATTCGTTTCAGATTAATTTTTCAATTTCTCGAAAAAAGAGAAAATCAGATTAGATCATTTTTGTGTTAGATTTTAATTTTTAATTAGAAGCAAATTAGCAATCTCCTCTATAAAATTTAATTGTCATACACATTGTCATATACATTGTAGAAACTTAGTTTTTAATTTTTATCCAGCAACAGTTACGTTGCACGCTAAACTTCATATAAAGTTCTTATTAATGTAACTCTAACCAAAATTGAAATTTTTAACGCAAGAAACAAAGTAACTCAAACCGCTTCAAGTAGATTAAAAATTTTAACACGTAAAAACCATTTTACAATTTTAAACTAAAATTGTAAAACTTGATAAAAAACAGGTTCTAATTTTCTAATAAATGTAATTTTTAGGTATTTAAATAATTTAAAAAATAAGTATGTTTAATATATAATGTAAAGAATGTTAAATACCTATAGGTATAATATAAAGAAAGAAAAAGAAAAATTGGTAATTACATTTTATGTTTGCGTTGGGAAAACAAATTGCTTGAATAACGCTACAAATGATTGAATACATCGTCAAATTCTGTGAAATGAATATTTGAGCGCCCTGTTCGCACGCTATTTGTCGAGTAACAATAAAGTCGATCGATGATATTACTGATAATGAGATAAGTTAAATTCGCAGTTGAGCATCATTACCATCATTTGTCGCGATTGGAGCAACGAATAAATTTTCCAATTTAAATTTATATAAATACGCGCCGACTGGTTGTACGGCATACAAATGTCATAAAATATATATCATACGCTATCATGCGAAATCCAGACGTGTAAATAGTGCAACACGTCGGAAGATAAACAAATCCGTCAGACGTATTCATTTTTGCCGGCCGATTTCCCCCTCGGTCTCGCGAAAACCAGATTAAACAACCGAGATAGGCTTAATTGCGGTTAATAAAATTGCTGCATCGAGCATTTGTTGCCGACGAGTAGACAAAAGTTGCTGACAACCTGAAAAGCTTATCTGAATCATTAACTAGCAAGAAAACGTTTGCCATTGTCCTTCCCAATTTTTATAAACTTAGCTATGACGTAGCTTGTGAAATAATTCTCTTATATTTTTTCGGGCTACCACATTTAAAGTAGTTATCCAGTGCAAAATAGCTTCTAATAGTAAATTAATGATAACATTTAATTCTCCTTGATTATATCTCTGATGTGCTACAAGACATACATAAAAAATAGTTTTAAAATTGTAAGAAATTATCTGAATCCATAAAATTTGAAAGAGCATGCATAAAAAGCATGCATAAAAATTTGAAAGAGCATGCATAAAAAACACGTGTCATTTATTTTAAGTTATAACGTATAACGTATAACGTATAACGTATTTCATTATGATCAAAATGAGATAATACGGCGAAAGAACGAACGTTTCCTTGTAAGGTATAATCACGCAGCGTATAAATGTACGCGTTTGTATGTGGCGAACTAAAGGTTGCAGGCGAGCTTTACAGTCTCCCAGGATCGTGGCGGTAGATCGACTAAACCACTTGGCTAAACTAATCAGGATTTAGTGTGCACGAGCGACCACCTCGCTTGGCTGTCGGTGAAGACTCCTACCGAAAATCCGTGGCACGCGGCAAAGAAAGTCGCTTGGCCAGACTTCGACGATGCAAAAACGACGAAATTCGGGTCCGCATGCAGACGGGGGCCACCGGCATACCGTGTCCGAAGAACCGTCGCCCGGCGCAGCGCAGACGGGCCCTGGAAGGACTTATTGCTGGAGTTACGAGCCGAGAAATAATTGCGAACCATGTATCGAGAAGTTTTTGAAAATTCCACAGAATACAGGAAGATGCATGAAAAGACGGCGCGAGAAAAGAAATAAATTTAGATACGCGTTCATCATCCGTCCCGCTGGAATTTGTTACAAATTGATCTGATGAATAATTAAAGAGTAATAATTAAATGTCACCGAGGGACTTAATATCGGTTTACCTCGATAACATAATTAACATTTAAATTATAATTGCGGCTGTTTAATGTTAAAATGCGGTGACTGAATAGCAGTGAAGGTATTCGTCACGCGCGTATTGTTCGTCATATACATATATGGACGTTATTATACATATATTATATCGGTGCTTGATTTTGATATTCGCATCGATAATTCAGTATTGTGTAATCCCCATTGACAATACGGAATAATACCGAACATGAGGCACACTTTCGCTGAGCCTGTCAGAAAATATTATAAACATACCCGAAGCTTGTCCTGTTTCATATTATGCATAATTTAATGCTATGACCTACACAACCTACATTACGTAATTTTATTTGCAAGGTGCATCGCAAATTCTAGGTAACATGTTTTGCTCACAGACTCCAAAGAGACAGAATTACGTTTCCTTGCGAACAAGATTTTACTTCAAGCCACAATTTAGGTCAAAGGGTTGATATCAAAATTTGCACAAGTTGAGATGCATATTTTAATTCTCCTTCTCTTTATAACTTTTCTTTGCATAAATAATATAAATTTTATGCAAATTTTTATATTGGTCTTTTTAGAAACAGACTACAGAAATACATTTTAATTGTCATTATTTAAGAAACATAATATAATAATGTTTAAATAATATTAATTGTGATTAGAAATGTATTGTCAAGATGTAAAAATAACATTATATTTTTTTTATTATCTTGAGGCGATATTATCGATATACTAGGCTGTCACGTTTCTAAACATTTTTTTCGTTATCATTGTTACAGTAATTACTCGAAAGACTACTCAAAGATATCCTATATATTAGAATCAGAATTTTCACACGTTTATTCGGTTAGTTCACACGTTTGGCACGTTAGGCATCAATCTTACATCCAAGAACAACATTTTTGACATCGCAGCCGTCACGTTCCGAGCGATCTCGCATCAGCTCGCGACGCCTGAAACATCTTGGGTAATAACCGGCCCATAACACTGGCCATGGCATTCTGAAACCTCGATCAGACGCGGCAGGTTCTCTTGGTTCGCGCCCACCACGATTTGGAACTTGCAGCGCCGAAGCTTGAAGACGCGCCAGGACTGTCGAACGGTGCGAGTCCTCCCCTAGGACGAAGCTATTTCGAGAATTCGGTCATCGTAAACATCGAATTTACAAGATGCTGAAAAAACTAGATGTACAAACCTTTACTCTACTTCAAACTTCTTGCTTGGAATCTAAAATCGATGTTTCCTGAGTGAAAATTTCACGCTTCGTTAACTTTCGAAAAACTTCTTAATTTACAACATTCTACGATTTAGTGGTTATTACGTTAACGACTATTAATAAATAACTTTCCCATGGTTTTATTTACATCACGACAATGTAAAGTTAATGAACCTGTCAAATATATTGCACTCGATTATGTTACATCTGATAAAGCGCTTAAGCGCTGTAAAATTAAAAAAAAACTATCCAAAGATTAAAAGTTTCAAATACTAAACAAGTTAAAAAAAATCTTTTAGAAATTCTAAAGTTATATTTCAGTATATTTTCATTGTGGTTGACATTGATCAGACATTTTCCCAGACTATCTCCTGACTTGGCTATCTTTTCCTCAAATCTTTAATTGTCATTTTATGACGATATCGTTTATTTTTACAAATACTCCCACAATCTTCCGTATCTAAAGTTAATCGGCAGACTATGTAGAAGAAATATATACGTTAAGATGTGAGATAGTTTCTAAGTAAGTTATTTTGTCCTGCGTGACGCAAACTTCTATCATAAGGGGTCACGCAACGAATGTACGCACTTGAAAAGTTTGGACGGCGGATGACGCGTAGCGAAGTTACTATATAGCAAATAAAACTTCGACTCGATCTTCCCAGCCACTTTCTTCCCATATGACTCGCGTCACTCCAGTTCGCCGAGGTAAACTTTGTTAATGTAAGTTTGTTTGCGCTGCAAGGCAATTTGTATGCTTAACCTCTCGCTTCGCGGAGTCTCGTCGGAATTACACCTTACGATTGTTGTACGCAAGTTTGTTATCGAAGTTTGTTAAGTTCCGACGAGCTGGTGTATGCCCGTGATAATAAAAAAAAAACACTGTCGTCGCGTTTGCCTAAAATTGATAAATATCTATCATAACAATCGATTACGAAGCAATTTTCTGCTTATACAATCGAGGATAAAAACAATACCAAAAAAGTTTAGTTAAAAAATATTTTCCGAACTAATCCAGAATCCAAATCTTGATATGTTACGTGATATCGTAAATTAAAGGATATTTTAATCATAAATTCTTTCACTTTGAAATAAACTGCTTTAAGTATAATAATTCGAAATTGTCAATACAAAATGTTTTGTCGGAAGATATTTTTCAATAAATTGTTCAAAGAATTTTTAATCACTTTTTCTTGATAAAAATACAAAAACTTGGTAAAAAACCATCATTTGTTACCCCGCAATTAAATTAAATTAAATTGTTTCAAGTTAAATCTTCGCTAAACTAAATCCATTTAAAATTAATGAAGAAACAGTTTTGTTGTTTATATTACACGATACGAAGCTTGCTTCTGCAGAATCCTGCAATTTTCCATACTGAATATCTCCATAATTATATTTGTTATTAATTTTTACTGGAAAGACTGACTCAAAAGTGAAGAAATTTCCGATAAATGCACTTCGGTATACGATATACATATATTTTACACGATTAATTAAGATTTAATTTTATCTCGAGTGTACAAGTGACATGACCTATATAAACAAGGATATGTATAATATTACTACATTGACATATGAAACTGGCCATTGGACATACGGCATGTGCAATGTCAAGTGAAGAAGTAACGCGACGAGGAGACGTAACTAGCGGAGCAAAGGAAACCGAGAGAGGGTGTCCTCCGTGTGGACGATAAACTAGAACGCAGCAGGAAGACGAGCTAGCTTTACATCTCTGACGTACGACCTTCCTGGCTGCTACTTACCAGGTACAAAGCCGTCGTCGGCCCAACCTTACCTTCATGGATAAGTTAAGCAATGCCCAACCCCATTTGCGTCTTGCCTCCTACCATCGGCGGCAGCGCGTCCTTAGAACGAGACATCGTCGAGGAAGAAGACACTTTTCCGGAAGACCGGTGTTTCGCATTGTGTCTTCGCGCGATGCACAACCATATAAACACCGCATATAAATTCTGCGCAGGGCAATCCGCTCGGATTATCGATAACAAAAGACATATCTCTCGTGAGCAATCAACTAGCCATTATTTTTCATTTTTGCTCGAGACGAGCAACATTTTATTATTATCAATAAAAAGACATTAATATTATTTGTTTTCCATTCGAATTCTCGCGGAGAGAACGGGATACGGGTATACCGCGCGCGATTGCAGATTAATTAAACCTCACGTTCGATAACGACAGAACAGAATGAACAATCGGAAGAACGGTATCGCATCTGCTCCTCGGTACGCGGCTCGTTCATCAGCCGAGAACACATCTATTGGTTTCTGCGAGTCGTTGCACATTCGTTAGCCCGGTTATTAAGCCGCCGTTATAAAGGATGCATTGCGCGCGCGACAAATCAGCACCCTTCGTCTTTGCATCCTTACTACCCCTTCCCCACCTCTCCCCCTAGATCTTTCTCACTCCCTAACATCTCTCTTCTTCCGTTGCATCCCAGAAACGCGTCAAGTCTCCTCTCGAGCAGCTCCGTAGGAAACCATGATTAAAACGGTGTTAAGCCACGGCAAGGCTGTCGACTGCAAGCTTGCCGAGATAATGACTCGAGGTCGGAGGATGGTTTCCCTCGGATGAGTCGCGAGGGACGAAACGATAGTAAAACCTTAAGACTGATCGAGACGAGCAGTGAATACAAAGAGAATTTCGAAGTAATTAAAATATCTATGTAAGAAAATATTGCTTGTGCAAATGAGATTCATTCAATTTAAAGGAAAAATGTACTTAAAAAAAAATGATAATATACAACGTTCAAAAAAGAAGCTTTTCCTTCGACTCCTTCTATAATTTCTATCCTTTGCTTCATATTTTGTAAATAGTGTATGTAAAATAGTGTCTGTATTATATTCATATTGTGATGTCATGTAAAAATTTCTCGTTTAGGACGTCCGGATAGATGACGTTATGAAAAGGAGAGAATGGTGTGCGGGGGTTGCAGTAGATGAATGAGGTAAGAATGACGTGGAGTAACGTGCGCGCAGAGAAATTGTTACGCGGCGGTGTCGGTGCATATCGCAGAGGAACAGCCATATTGGCTGTTCGTGCGAGTCGGGACGAACGATTTGAGCGAATTGAATGGATCCTGCGCGAGTTCACGGGCCGCACGCGACGATTAATCTTTGTCCTGAGGCTTCCGGTTGCTTTGAATAAGCCAACCGTGGGACGTCTCGTCAGCTAGCGCGACGTCATCTTTCGACGGAAGTGATGTTCGTAGCGATATATTTGTTAAATATTAATTGCAGCTTCTCGTGCAGCTTGTCGCTATTCGAGTGGCATGGGGGAAGCGGAGAAGGAAAGGACTATCACGGATAATTCCTCGCGCGAACAAATTGCGCATTCCTTGCCAACGTTTATGTCAAGGAAACGATTCGTCGACGCAACTGGCATGCGACGAATGTCGCTAATCTCGAAAATTAGTTCTGTAGAAATGATGTTGCGATGACTATTTTATATTAGCCAAAAATAGAAATACAACGTAAAGACACAAATCACAATTTTCATTTAAATATAATATTTTATATTATCAATAATAATTAGTCCTAAAATAAATCAATCTAAAACTTTTGAAAAATTTCTGAATGAGATTTATAGCCATGAATCGATAAAAGAAAGTCAGATTGAAAAGGAATTAAAATGGCTAACGATCAGGCTGCATTTAAAGGCTGCGAATAACGTTTGTTGATTATCTTCGTATCACAGACATAATTAATACAATTTTTTCGCGCAATTAGACGGTGTAATAAAAAGAGCTCTCTCTTATATATTTCCAGTCCTCTCCAAACCAATATGAATCAGCCGAGGTAAAGAGGCGAAGAGGAGGAAAATGATGCGGTAAGAAAGGGTTATCAACACGCTTATTCTAGAGAGGAAAGAGCTCGTCGCGGCGGTCAACCTATAATGCTGTTTCCCAACCACGACATTCCCGAAATGTTCCGGCTCCCGAAAGCCCCGCGGCCCAACGTGTACATTGGAACGTCGAAGCCTCTTGTTTCGCCGGGACCCTGTTTTCCCCTCTCCCCCTGCTCCTAACTGGTATTCCCAACTGGTATTTAATTTAAAACACGGAAGGAGGCAGCGTCACGTTCCCGCCGAGGCATTTTAGTACGCGCCCCGACGACGTTGCCCGCCGCCGCCAGGTGATCATCCGCAACTGCAATTTAACGCACACCGATGCCGGATGGAGAAGCGGACGGCATATGCATTAACGTTTAAAGTGCAGTCCCGCGCAAATAGCGTTTACCGATGAAAAATGTCGTCTACCAGCGTCGGCCACGCCGCGCCCAGCGGCACGGCGATATCCCTCGGACGTCAGCGCGATGAAAATGTTGTATTGAGATAAATGGCGAAAATTCTATCTTCATCATTTTCGCGGCGAGAAGATTAATTCAACGCACGGCCAGAAAATGCCTCTAACACGCGCGACAGCATTTGGTTCTTTCTCTTCTTTGTGGAAACAAAAATCTATATGTTAGAAAACAGCTGCCATTGAAAAACTATTTTCAATCGCTGTTTAAATATATCGAGTTGATTTAAACTCTTTTTCTCTTTATCCATTGAATTTGATCTCACATTCGGTCACGATGCAAATATATTTGAGATACTTCATTCAAATATATTCGAAATACTTCACAGAATATTGTCAAAGTTGCGAAAATGTGAAAAAGCGTTCGAGAATATTTAACAACTCAAAGATTATCGGTACGATATCTTAAATAGAAATTTTATTTTAATGCTGCGAATCGGGTTGTAAAAAGTTGTAAAATGCGTGAATATATTTTCTAAAGTATTTTCATAACGAAGTTCAGCCAGAATGTTCAATCGAGTTGAGCTGCACAGCGTCAAAAAGAGGTCTAAGCTTGCTACATCCTAGAAAAAACCTTTAATCCTGACGCTAACTCGCAACCGTTTTTCCCCTTCACGAAACTTTCGGCGCTTTACTAATAAACTTCGTCCATCGCCACTGTGGACTCTCTCGGCGGATCGACAACATAATCACTTAAATAAGCTGCATCCAAAGGCGACAACGATCCGATATTTCGACAACATCTTTCTTGCGACAATCCTTAATAAGCCGCGTTACTACATGCGAGAACGTATTAATATTTTATATTGTAAACTCACGTGATTTTCGTCAAGTATGAATATTCAGATTATAATGCTATTTTAGATAAATAATGTAATAAGTCTAAAACGAGTATTTTTATAGAAATATTTGATAAAAAGATACGTTTTAGAGAGAATAGAACAGAAAATGTCAGTGGCTTCGTTTTTAGCTCGTTTTTATTTAACGTTAAACGCTAAATATAATACAATTTACAATTTAATTGTCAATTTATTTTATCTAATAAATTATCGTAAAAATTGACATAAAAAGTAGGTAAAGTGAATTGTAAATCTGCTATTTTTTGGTTTAGTGGAAGTATAATAATATCTTACTAAACGTTAAATGTAAAAATAAGTTTAGCAATTTAATAGCAAAAAAGTGAGAGAAAAAATAGTAACTTACTAAACACAAAATGAATTATACAAAGTGTAAAAGACATGAATAATAATAGCATTTGTTTATAAGCAAAATTATAATATCTAACAAAATGTATGTTTTAATACATTTACAAGTAATGCAATATACACGCAAACAAAAAAAATTAATTATATAATTTTATATAAAAAGATTATTTTTATATAAAATTATATAATTAATTATACTTTTAGATTAATATTAATCTTACAAAAAGTAGATAATTCGATAATATTTTTCTAANATTGCATAAAAATAAATAAATAGAAAAACATGTAAATTCATGCATAATGCAGATATTAAATTTCAAATAATGTAACTAAAGTATGGATTGGAAAACTCGTTGTGTATGTTTCGTTGTACACTAAAGATACCTTTCTCTCAAATTTCTTTACTTTGTTATGAAGATATTTAGAGACACAAGTTCCAGACTTCAGCCCAGTTTTCGCTGTTTCTCGAACAATTTTAATTGCGAAAGTTATAGTGTTTTCAAACCGACTGGTTTAAACGAAGTACACGTAAAGAGTACAGGTATCGAGTTGCATAAGAAAGACCGGGCAAGCGAGTAAACTAAATATTTTTTTCTCAATATTGTACAACTTATAAATAACGCGATGTTAACTCGAAATCCAATCGCTAGCGTAATAGTCTTGTGAAATTTGCACTGTTCCTAGATTATCTCAGGAATAGATGCTTGCAATTGTAATACCGATTTCGTCTGCTTCAACTATCTTGTGTATCGCACGCGCGCGCGCACCGGTTCACATAATACGGTAAGGTGATTCCAGATCGCGGATTATCCTATAGTACGATGTAATTCCGCGAGGAATCGAATTACCTTTGGTGATATCGACATCGCGACGACGACTTGACTGCGTAAACGACGCGTCGTAATACAGGCGACATCCGTGGGGTCAAGCTTTAATCAAATATCGTAATGTAATTAAAACGCTTCTTAAAACCTCATTTTCACGTTGATTTTAAATTTACATTAACGACAGTTTAATTTATGACTTAATTAAGAATACTTAATGCCGAGGAATACTTAATGTCAAAAACATGCGACAAAGAATACAATTCTCGCCGAGAGAAAAGTAAAAGATTCAAGAATCCATACACTAGATGGAAAAACTGTCTGCGTAAACAATTAACTTGCTAATATAAAAAATAAGTAACATAAAAAAATAATTAAATAATTTTTATATCATACCAAGTCTCTTATCAATAGATTTGTAATTTATCAAATTATCATAATGTTTGATTAGGGCACAATTTATGATATTGCTTATCAAAACAGTCTTTTCTTTCAAATAAGAGCAGTATCGTGGACGCACTGATTCACAGTCAAAATCGCCGAAGTCACAGATAAGGGCCACTCAGTTGTTCGTGCGAGCGAATAATTCAGGGACCGACCGGCTGACCGACAGTATTATTTCAACATCACGACCACGTCACAGCGTTGTTTTCGTAAACCGTCAAACGCTCCGCCGCGTTGGACGCGGCGCATGGTAATTGCATGCAAATTACGGGAAACCCATCCGGTAATTGTATGCATGGATATTAAAATTAATATTAAAACACGATGAATTAAATACAATGTTGTGCGCGCGCGTCGCTCCCGCCGCGTGCAGGCCCGCGAATGCGAGTTCGAATATTAATGACCTTACGATTATGGCCCAAGCTATTGTTATACCGCCAATTATTGAGCAATTCGAATAGCCGCGCTACTCGTTACGACGCAAGACTCGCGCTTGTTTGGGCGACGCGAGAAACAATGCGAAACAGAGCGCGCGTTAACGCGACGCGACGCAACGCTGCAAAGTATTGCATCGGCTCGCTTTGTCACATAACACGTCGCGTAATTAGTATATTGATACAGTATATAAAGCCAGAATAAATTGACGGCTTTTTGATACGGAAAATACATTGTTCCCGTCCTATTATAGAGATTATATTGTTGTCAGGCTATTACATTATAAAAATCCATTGAATAAACTGGATGGACCAATATTGAGAGAACGATATCGGAATGTAGCATGGATACTCGCAAATATATATCGATAAACATTGTTTCAAAACAAGTTGCAAATTTTCATTGCAAATGATACACATATAACAATTTATAGAAACATGTTTCTTTTTCTTATCAAAATAATATCAGATAATAGTAATACAAATTATGAAAACTAAATGGCTATTATTTACCCGTTTATATTCAATTTACCCGTTATATTCTTTACCCGTTTATATTCAAGGAAGGTTGCTGACGATTTGAGTTAACAGGAAAAAAATATAATCAAGAGATAGCGAATACAAGAGAAAGTATATATTTTTCGTATTTTGATAAATCTTTTCGAAAACCATTTTCGCTGTGTAAAGTCATTATATTATACAATTTACCGCTGCTAAATCTGATATTACCTGTCGTCTTCAAACAATGAACGTCAATTACTGTCGAGAGTACATCAACGAGTCTCGGCATGGATGCACAGCTAACGAGTATCGCGATATCTTTTTTTGGCTCCATTACGCGTGTGATTATTTACCGGTAAATTTTATTTAAAAAATATTCTCTACGCGCGCACGTGAAATTAATTCTTATAAAGTTCACACATGTTATTTTGTTAAATTTGTCCGTGCACTTTCCGTTTCAGTGAATTTTTTATTGGTATAAATACCAAACAATGTTAAACAGCAAAATTGAAAAGACTTAATGAATATGTGACAGGTGGAATACAATCACCGGGTAATTAAAACCAGAATGTGTAAATGGGTAATTTCGTTATATACTCGATTCGATTGTGTGAACTTTTCTCTAATTTCTTTCATAGTCGACGATCATTACCCCGTGAAATTGACTGACACTTAATTTGCGTTATTTTCAGAAATAAAGAGTTAAGAAATCACGCTTATCTAATTAATTCTTATACATTCGACGTTTATATGCAAACACTATCACATTGTGAGCTTTATTATCGTACAATTAGATTACTTTCCGTGAAAAGATGCAAACTCATTTTGGGATTTATAAAAGCATATGATGCACTTATTTTGTATTATTATTAGAAAAGAGAAACAAACTTTACGCGATGTAGGTCAAAAAATGGACTCGACTTTATAGGCAAGTTATCAAATTTATGACAGAAAATATAAAATATTTATTATAAATTTTTTGTATTTAAAATTATCCGTGAACACTTTGTAATATCAACTTGAAGCTTACTTCTCTTTAAACATTAACAGCTCTTTAGATTATAAGCGATTAAGAATTCATAGATTTTTGACAAATGGAGTTTTAGTATATAAATAACAAAATCATGATGCTGATTTAATTTCAAATAGTCTTTTTTTCACTAAACTTTAATTTTGAATTTACGTATAGACTTAATTAAAGTTAATAAATAATTTATCTAAATATTTGCTAAGAAATAGTATGTGTTAATTTGCCTACAATGTCATATGTGTTATAAATAATAATTATAAAATTACATCAATAGTAGTAAAAATAATTTGGAAATTAATTCAAAAAATTTAATCAACAAACTGTAGTATTAATGTAATCTTATTATAATCCCGTAATAAATACTTCAATCTCCTGTAACATTCTTCACATTCTAACATAATATAGTTACATTATCCTCGCGCAGCGAATTCGCTCGCAAGTCCTACTTATCCCTAAATAGACCTCTATTATTGACCGTGTGTTGCAAACGGCATATCCACTAAGCCATGGAATTAACCGCAATGTGTTCCCTCAATATCGAAAGCACTTGTCGTCTCGATGACACGCAAATTACGGAATTTCATGTCACCTAACGACGGCAACGTGCATCGGTGTGCCGCGCCGCCGAGCGGTCCAACTGTTTGCACGGCGATTGTTTGCTCGTGCAACGTAGAATATGTCGTGCGGTCGATAAATAAATATCAAACACAAATCTCACGTGCCCAACTGGGATAATTGTGAGTAGAACGATCGATACAGTGGTCGCTCGACGAAGACCGATGAGCGAGTCAAGATTACCTCGGACAATCCTCGATAGTAACTCACGAAGCTCGCGGCTCGAATCGTTTGCACGTTTGTAACTTTTCGATTTGTTAAATGAGCATCCAGCATGACAAAGTAAAAACCGCAAAAATGTTCAGAACGATGAAGGGTATATTATACAATTTTAAGAATACATAAACGACACGAATGACAGATTAAGCTAATGACGAATAAGCTAATGAAGGCAATTGTTTCATTTGATGGAAATATCGAGTTACAAATTAAATTTCGAGGATTCTGTGTGACTTTTCAAGTAAAGTATTAGCATCGTGTTATTAGATTATTAATGGTAATACTATTTCTGAACATTGGCAAAGCAGTCTCATGCTTTATTTGATAAATGCATCTGTGCATCATTACTCTCGAATAATTGCGACCGCGCTTAATTATCCTGACAGACATAATCATATCTTTACACCACTTTAACGCACGGTTTCTGAGTAGCAAAAAAATAATCTGTTTCGTCAGCTCTTTTCGTTTTGCGTATGGCTTAAAGTTAACATCCTAATCCGTGAATTATGACGGGATATAAATGATGTTACATAAGATTTAAAATCTGCTAAAATTATTAATATTAAAGTTAAATTGATATTTACTAGAGTGTAAATTAATATTGCACACAAGAACATTAATTCATTCATGATCTAACTTTATTAAAAGTAACACTATTAAATTAATGTATAATAAACTGTATAATAAAAATTAAATTAATGTATAATAACTGTAAAATGTATAATAAACTAACAAATAGGCAAAAAAATTTTTAAATGCCAAGAGAAAAAAATATCAAAAAATTACAGTTTTAATATTTAGTTATTTAGGAAAAAAGATTGTGTGCGTGCGTAAACTTAATTAATATTTTTATCTATATTTTAAATATTTTTTATCTGTATTTTGTTCCTGTATTTTTTTCCTTAAGACATTTGTTTTCTTGACAACATTCTTATAAATATCATTTTTTATCACGTTTTTAATATTTATAGATAAAGTTTTTAGATAAAATGCATTCTAAATTTCTTCATGTCAAATTGTCCTACAAAGTGTTAAAAGCAAATCGTATATCGCGTAAATCTTTTGGTCTCTTTAGATATAAAGCCAAAAATATAATATGTATAATCTAAAATCCGTAATATATGTCTGTGTAATTATACTCATTTTAATAAACGTTGACATGCGGAAAAAGTACCGAGGCGCACTTATCCGCGGCAACGTTATGCACTATTATTGCGGCAATATGAGATTCATGAAATCTATTTAAATTTTGTGCAACACACGCAGATTCACCATTAGTATGCCGCTTGCACTATATCGCACGACCATTTCCGATATTAATTACTTAATTTAATGAACAGCTAGTGCAATCCGCTTACAGCTCAACGATCGCGAGGAGAGAGAGAGAAAGGGAGGCGAAAAACTCCAATGTTATATGCCCTAAATACGATAATGCCGCTGCAACCACAATTTTCTTGCTCTTTTATTTTGGAATTAAGGGAATCTATGATATTGTCTTGTCGTTTTAGTGACATTCAAATAGTGACATTCATGCTGAATATGGAAAGCTTGTATAT